>ONZH01029108.1:0-67664 GCA_900303285.1 Rhinella marina
AACCCTCTAGGGTATGTCCATGGACAAAATTTATCCATGAAACTCTTCAGCCACCACTTCCCTCATGTGCCAGTGGACGAGCTTGCTTATGCCCTGATTCTCAGGACCTTTTGCCTGTCTCCGGGTTATGAGAGTGGGGAGTTAGCAGTGGCGTCTGAGGAGCTGGTGGAAGATGACGACGAGACACTGTTTGTCGGAGTTAGTTGTCAGGGACGTCACTGTGGAGTCTGAGGAAGACCTGGGGGATGATTGAGGCGACAGATCCTACTTGGGTGGATGAGGCAACTGGAGGCAGTGGTTCAGACTGAGACGACATCAGCACCACAAGCTGTTGAGAGAGCCAGAGGGCTGCGACGAGGGAGAAGCCAGGGCCGAGTCACTACTTCCCTAAGTGCTCCTAGAGGTCACGCTCCAGCCCGTACTATGCGCCACTCCTTAGTTTGGGAGTACTTTAAGGATGATGAGGCCGATCCTCGTTTGGCGGTGTGCAAGCTGTGCCACACGTCAATGAGCAGGGGTTCGAAACGTAACAACCTGACCACTAGTAGCCTGCGCAAACATTTGGAGAGAAAACACCCCACCAAATGGTTTGCACTTCTGTCAGCTGGTGACGTTGACACAGTTAGTCCAGCAACTGTGTCTCGTCCAAGCCAGGACGTTGCAGCCTCCAGCCCCGAAAGGACCCCTCCATCTCCATCTCCCTCCCTCTCCTCCACTCATGTGTCCCAGTGCGGCATTCAACTGTCTCTACCGCAGACATTTGAACGCAAGCACGCATCCACCAACCCCCATGCGCAAGCTCTAAATGTGCATATCGCCAAGCTGATTAGTTTGGAAATGTTGCCGTACAGGCTTGTGGAGACAGAATCCTTCCGCAACCTTATGGAGGCGGCATCCCCGCGTTACTCTGTCCCCAGCCGACACTATTTTGCCCGATGTGCCGTCCCCGCCCTGCACCGGCATGTGTCTGAGAACATCGCCCACGCTCTCAAAAACGCGGTTTGTGGTAAAGTACACATGACCACAGATACGTGAACGAGTACCGGTGGGCAGGGACATTACATCTCCCTCACGGCACATTGGGTCAATCTGGTGGATGCTGGGTCAGAGACCGATCGTGGGGCTGCACATGTGCTACCCACACCACGAATTGCAGGACATAGTTCCGTCTGTGTGTCTCCGGCACATTATGCCTCCACCTCCACCTCCTCCTCCTCCAAATTGGCAGTGATGCCCCAATCGTCAAGTCTCATTTCCTCGATGGCCAGCAGTTTCAGCACTGTGGTAGGGAAGCGGCAGCAGGCAGTCCTGAAACTGCTGAGCCTGGGGGATAAGAGGCACACAGCTGAAGAGCTCTTACAGGGCATCAGGGGGCAGAACAATGTGTGGCTGGCGCCGCTGAACTTCAGCCAGGAATGGTGGGTCTGCGATAATGGGCGTAACCTGGTGGCGGCTCTGCATCTTGGTGGGCTGACTCACGTGCCATCCATGGCCCACGTGCTCAACTTGGTGGTCCAGCGGTTCCTCAAGACCTACTCCCAGTTGAGTGAGTTGCTCTCCAAGGTGCGGCGCATATGCGCCCATTTTCGCAAGTCCACCACCGATGCCGCGACCCTCAGGACTGTGCAAGGGCGGCTACAACTCCCTGTTCACCGGCTGCTGTGTGACGTTCCCACGTGTTGGAATTCGACGTTACACATGCTAGCCAGGGTGTACCCAACAACGCAGGGCAGTTGTAGACTGCCAGCTGATCCCCCAAGGTGGTAGTCAGGCCAGTCAGCTTCCTCATGGTCTATGCTGAGGAGTGGACGTGGATGGCTGGCATCTGCCAGGTCTTAGGTCCCTTTGAGGAGGCAACAGAGATGGTCAGTGGTGATGCACACATCATCAGTGTCACCATCCCTCTGTTGTGCCTCATCCAGAACTCCTTGAGGAACCTAAGATCTGAGGATTCAGCAGTGTCACAGGAGGTGGGGGAAGACAGTGACATTGAGAGCACCCTGTTGTCAGTTTCGCAGCGCGAAACTGAGGAGGAGGAGGAGGAAGAAACTCTTGGGCACCATGCATCAGGAGGTGATTCCATGCTACCTGTTGAGCGGGTATGGGCTGAGGAGGATGAATTGGGGTCGGAGGAAGGGGGGTAGGAGGAGATGGAGAGTCCGCTAAGTGAGGAGGCTTAAGGCTTGCGTGTTGGCACAGTAGGGCACATGGCAGACTTTCAAGAGGATACTGTCCACCAATAACTATTGGGTGTACACCCTCCTTGACCCACGCTACAAGGACAACTTTGCCCAACTTATACCCATGCAGGAAAGGAGCACCCGAGTCACTTTCTACCACAAGGCCCTGGTTCAGAAACTGCTACAGGCCTTTCCAGACCAGTCGAGCAACAGGGGGCGGACTGCAGTGGCTGAAGTTGGAGAGGAGAGGAGGGGGAAAGTCAGTGTAGGCTCCAAGGGCAGGGGTACACTATTCCATGCTTTTGCCAAGTTTCTTAAACCCCAGCAAGACAGTACGACACAGCCACAGGGCAGTCAGAGCAGGGCGGAACAGTACCGCAAGATGGTGAGGGAGTATGTCGCGGACCAGACCAACATCCTGACCGATAACTCCACGCCATATAATTACTGGCTGGCCAAGCTGGACAGGTGGCCAGAACTTGCGCAATACGCTCTTGAGGTGCTTGCCTGCCCTGCTGCAAGTGTACTGTCTGAAAGGGTTTTTAGTGCCGCCGGGGGTATCATTACGGACAAACGGACGCGCCTGTCCACCGACAATGCCGACATCCTCACGTTCATCAAGAGGTCATGGATATCCCCCCAGTTCTCATCCCCACCTCAGGCTACCTCCTAAATTGCTTGCTTTCCTCCTCCTCCTCCTCCTCCTCTTCATCTGAGTAGCATATGCAACAATTTTTCAGGAAAGTCATCCGGCTTCCTACTAACAATTTTTCAGGAAAGTCATCTGTCTTTCTACTAACAATTTTTCAGGAAAGTCATCCGGCTTTCTAAAAACAATTTTTCAGGAGTCATGCGGCTTTGTAAACAAATTTTTTATGAAAGGCCATGGGGTTCTATACACACAGTGCTGAGGGAAGCCCATTAGCCTTTCTAAACACAATGCCCACTGCCTCTCCCAAGCGGTTGTGGTGCTGATGTTGCCTCACACTTAAAATTGTTCTGTTCCGCTCTCTTCCTCGGGCTGTCTGCGGTTTTTAGTGCCGCCGGGGGTATCATTACGGACAAACGGACGCGCCTGTCCACCGACAACGCCGACATCCTCACGTTCATCAAGATTAACAGGTCATGGATATCCCCCCAGTTCTCATCCCCACCTCAGGCTACCTCCTAAATTGCTTGCTTTCCTCCTCCTCCTCTTCATCTGAGTAGCATATGCAACAATTTTTCAGGAAAGTCATCCGGCTTCCTACTAACAATTTTTCAGGAAAGTCATCTGTCTTTCTACTAACAATTTTTCAGGAAAGTCATCCGGCTTTCTAAAAACAATTTTTCAGGAGTCATGCGGCTTTGCAAACAAATTTTTTATGAAAGGTCATGGGGTTCTATACACACAGTGCTGACGGAAGCCCATTAGCCTTTCTAAACACAATGCCCACTGCCTCTCCCAAGCGGTTGTGGTGCTGATGTTGCCTCACACTTAAAATTGATCTGTTCCGCTCTCTTCCTCGGGCTGTCTGCGGAGAAGGCGGACGCTCCAAACTGGTATCATGGTGGCTCTCCGGCCCCTCATTAAGCCCAGGATCGTCAAGAAGCGGACGAAGAAGTTCATCCGGCACCAATTAGACCGTTATGTAAAGATTAAGCGTAACTGACGTAAACCCAGAGGTATTGACAACAGAGCCCGCAGGAGGTTCAAGGGGCAGATCCTGATGCCCAACATTGGGTACGGTAGCAACAAGAAGACCAAACACATGCTGCCCACCGGGTTCCGCAAATTCCTGGTCCACAATGTCAAGGAGCTCGAGGTTCTGTTGATGAGCAACAAGTCCTTCTGTGCAGAAATCGCCCACAACGTCTCCTCAAAGAACCGAAAGACCATTGTGGAGAGAGCAGCACAGCTCGCCATCAAAGTGACGAACCCCAACGCCAGACTGCGTGGCGAAGAGAACGAATAAATATCTCTGTGGTTATTTGTGATAAATAAAAGTTAAATAAACACAAAAAAAAAATTGATCTGTTCCTGTGCCTGATCCATCCAAGTTGAATCTGTCCCATCATGAGAAAGTCCCCCCAAGGAGTCCCCACTGTAACTTGCTTCACTTTCAACTACCTCACCCCCCCGACACCTGTGTCTCGCCATCTCGCCATTGTCCACCACCTCCTCAGACAACACTGGTAAATCCACACTGTCAGCACACTGAGACTGCAAAAGGTCTTGCGAATTGGGGCAGAGAATGTTCTGGGGTAGCACATCAGAGAAGGGGTGACTATGGGGTTCCAGGGAGTACGTGACCACATGCAATCTCCATCCAAAAAGTCATACTGAAGCTCACCGCCATGCTTTACACTGCAATCTTATTACTGAGGCTCACCACCATGCTTTACACTGCAATCTTATTGAAAGACAGACAATCAGGGGTTCACCGCCAGGTTGTCAGGCAGCATTTTTAAGTGGGTCACCATTACTGTGTCCCTGAAAATTGCCTTGGGGTCATCGCCAGACTATTGGCCAGATTTAGAAAAAATGGTGCAATTAGGGAGCCTCAGAGTCATCCCTAAATGCTGCCCGTGTTGTTTCCTATCCATTTCCAAGGTGTTTCCATCTTTTTCTGAGGTTTTCACATGTTGGGGCAAACTTGACTGTGCAGAACCTTTGGCCCCTGCAAAAATATTCGGGTCTCCCATAGACTTTAATGGGATTCGTGATTCGGCTCGAACCCACGAATCCCGCGGAAAATTCAGGCCGAAGTTCGAATCCCCGAATATTTTAGGATTCAATCAACTCTAGTCAGGAAACATTGAAATAAAGCTGTAAATGGAATGTAATTGACGCTCTTTGTATATTGTGTTAATAATAATCTCATTACATTCATGATATTGTACATATTTCAGGGTTCAAGTTGATCCGTATAAAAACATTTTGGCTTTCATTTTTGCTATTGATGAGATTAACAAAGATCCCGACCTTCTGCCCAATATTACTCTCGGCTATAGTATATTTGATACATGTGGAAGTCCCAGGAAATCTCTGAAGTCTGCCATGCAAATAATGTCTGGAAAAGACAGGGAGGTTCCGAATTACTCCTGTGTGGATGATGGAGAAGTGGCTGCTTTTGTGGCTAATCCTGGATCTGATACCAATAGACCCCTGCTACAATTCCTCAGTCTATATAAGATTACACAGGTTAGTGGCCTCTCCGTGGAATCATACTTCTAGAAAATACAGATGTAGATACAAATTTGTGGTGGCACCTTTCCCCCATTTTCCCTCTAACCTGTTACATTTCTTCCCCACTACCCTCCCCCTTCCCCCTTTTCTTTCCTGTGCATTTTTCTTCCTCACTTTCCTGCTCTGACTGATTTCCTTTAATCCTCCTTTGCTCTTTTTCATTCTCATTTTCTATACATCCTTCCTAATATCTTCTCTCCTCTTTTTTATTGCCTTTTTTTCTTTCTTCGTTTTCTCTTTCTATACAATACACTCTACTTTTAGCTTTCTGTTACATTACATTTTCACATTCATACACCACATTTTGACTTCTGCATTCTTTTCCTTTAAGACCAGTGACTTTGCTAGTTTCCAATATGGTCATTGCTTACTGCACAGAGACACACCACAATCCCTTAGCACGTCTGCTCTGCCTAGATCTCATGATAGGCTGACTCAGGGCGGATGTATCTTGAAACTCACCAGAATTATCCTCCAGAATTTATCGGGAAATCAAACAATATGTGACTTTAAAACTATCCAAAATATGTATGCTGACACTTGGAGTAATATGTATAAAGAAATGGATGAGCCAGTCCACAATATCAACCGAAAAATACCTTCTAGAGACTTCAGTACAAAATAATTTGTCCAAAACTAAATAAATGTATTTTTCCTCAAACTGTGTTTCCCTTGGGATCGTTCTCTGGGGTTTACACCTTTCCCTGAAACCTACTTATCTTAACGGTTCATCTTAAACTGAGGACTGGTTGAACATTAGTGACGAATGTTCCAGAAAATACATAGATATTTTAATAAGTAAAGGACAAAAGATTTGCACTAATCTAGTAAGGCTACTTTCACACTAGCGTTTTAAAATTCCGGTATTGAGTTCCGTCATAGGGGCTCAATACCGGAATAAAACGCTTCAGTTTTGTCCCCATTCATTGTCAATGGGGACAAAACTGAACTGAAGACAACGGAATGCTCCTAGAAGCATTCCGTTCCGTCTTCAGACCGGAGAACAAACCGCAGCATGCTGCAGTTTGCTCTCTGGTCCAGGACTCCACACCAAGACGGATCCAGAATGACCCCCAATGCAAGTCAATGGCGGCAGATCCGTCTGGTGTGACCACAATGGTAACCGGATCTGCCCTCCATTGACTTTCAATGGAGTTCATAACGGATCCGTCACCTGCACACATACACACAATACACACATACAGACATAGACATACACATAAACATAAACATACGCAGACATATATAGATACAAATACACATACATACTTACATGCTCCCCAGCAGGTCTCCAGAGCGTCGGAGGGACAGGACAGATCGCACAGATGACGGTTCCACCAGGCGCCCAGCAGAGGGCGCTGTGGGGAATCGTCACCTGTGCAAGCCGTCTTGCTCCTCCGGCGCTCTGAAGACCTGCCGGGAGCATGTAAGTATGTATGTGTATTTGTCTGTGTATATGTGTGTGTGTCTGTGTATATGTGTGTGTCTGTGTGTGTGTGTGTGTGTATGTATGTACTGTGTGACATGTGTGGGGCCGGAGCGTGGTTCCGGCTCCACACAAGTCGCTGCGGCAGTCCTGATCTGGCAGCACCCTTCACCTGCCAGATCAGGCCGGCCGCTAGTGTGAAAGTAGCCTAACACATAAAAAAGACACTATATTCACCCATTCAAAAATCGGAAATCCCAATCTTATTGGTCACCTATTCCAAAACAGGAAAGTGCTAAGAGTCCATGAATATAATAGTTAAGAAAAAACGTGACAAACTAAAAAGATATCCTGAATTATAAAAATAAAAAAATAGATCTTGGAAACGTCTGAACAATCCCTTTGACCCCTCCCACAATAGTGCACCCAATACACACTATAGTACTAATACTGGATCCAGACCCATACCATTGGAGACAAATATTGGTTCCAGATATACGTACCATAAATACACCTCCTGGACCCACTTATCCCATTCAAACAGGTAGAACCTTTTACAATAGGAAAATAGAAACTACTGTCAATTACTCACCAAATAAAAAATACCCACAAAAACAGGGTAAGGAATACAATAATCCCATCTTAAATAAGACAAATTATCCCCAAAGAAACTCTCCACCAAAAATGAATCCTCAAAAGATTCTACCATATCAGTGGAATCCACAGAGTGACTTCCAATTTCACATATAGCAGCCATATCCTCTGGCAACTGCAACACTTCAATATATTTCACTCCCAAATCTAACACTAATCCTCTCACAAAAACCAATATAACAAAGGATAAGGATTCACCCACCCCTGGCCCATCTAGGAATACAGAAAAGTCAGACAAAACATCTAACCTTCTCACATCTCCAGACCCTAGTCTCAATATTTCAGCTTACTCTGTGTCTTCATCTAGTCCTGGGCCTTGTTTGGCCCTTCCCATCAATATTACTGGGAGTCCTTTTTTAGAACATCTCTCCCTGACTCTGGGTATAAGGGACAAAGCTCATACACCTCCCCTTCCCAGAAGACCAATCCTATCCAGCATACTGTACAGCTCTTGAGCCCAGTATTAACAGAACCAAATCCCCAAAACCCTATAAACTGCCGATCACTAAAGACCACTCAATTTTACACTCTAAAAAAGGCAGAGATAAAAAAAATACCAAATTTAGACCTAGAGGATGCAGAGGAGGGAGACATCAAAGCTCCTTAAAAGAAAAAACTCAAACCAAGATCCAAACAATAACAACTAATGACAACACGGATATAGTAACTAACATAGATTCCCTTACATATCAGAAAGAAAAAAGTATATTCAATCTATCCAAATATATACTTAAAACTGATGAAATAGAACTCCTTATCAAATGTATTTCATTCTGGACCAGATTTGTTTGACCTTTTTGTAGACCTCAGTCAGAAAGCTCACTTTAAAACATAATTTCATCCTAAAAGATTCAACATTAGAAATCAAACCTCCAAACGAAACAACTAGTGCAGTTCCAATTTTCACCTCTGAAATCGATCAATCCGGAGTACCTTAAAATATCATACCCATACAATCCAACTTAAAAGAAGAGCGGCGACGAGCCGACAATACTTCCCTAGCAGAAAGAACAAAATAAAATAAAATTTAAGAGTCGTTTTAGGACAGGTGGTGAAGCTTGTTCCCAGGCCATGGCAACTAAGCGTGGTGTCAGAGGAACCCATCGACTCCTGGCTGTGGGTGTCTGATATCACTTGAGATGAAGTTGAAGACCGAGTCAACCATTCAAGGACAGCTGGGTTGCTGGTCAAAACACGACTGCTGGGTCACATTGGCAGCTCTGGCCTGTCGCTGTGACTGCTGCTACCACCCCCGCTTCTTCTGCTGCTACTTCTGCCAGCTCCAGAAACATGTTGGTCATTGCCCATTCCTTTAGAAGAGTCTATGACCTGTATGTTGGACGTACTGTACTGTAACATACCAGCAGTGTCATTCCTCAATTTCACCCCTGAAACAAGTACGTATGAATGTACTTATATATAAGAAAACGTGTAAAATCTGTAGTATAAGGCCGCAATTTCGCCCCAATTACACAATTAGGGATTAACGGGTATACTTATGTATAAAAGAATATGACCACAATTTGATCCCAATTACACAATCAAAGATTAACTGACTGGATAATATTTAAAAGATTGTGACCCCCTGCCTCCATATTTATAGTATCAGACCGCAATATCACCCCAATAACACAATCAATGATTAATGGAATTACTTTTGTATAAAAGAATGTATAAACCTTTAGTATTAGAACATTAGTATAAGAAATTAATTTCTTATTTCTTTGACCTACTCACTGAGCAGGCCGCACATGCTCAGTTTTATCTTTTAACTGCCTCCTGAGCTGTGATAGGGAGAGCATGGACACGCCTCCTGCTGTGATAGGTAGAGCTGAGACATGCCCCCTTAGCTGCAGCAGAAAAGACACTCCCCCTGAGCTGTCAGCTTGATATTAATCTAGCAGTGCAATGAATGTGGAGATCTCTGGATCCATGTGAGGTACAGGGCTGGTTCTAGCTTTGTTAGAAAGAGGCTCTCATGTCCTATATGATGTCTGATTTTCATTTTTTACATTATTCGTGGGAGAACCCACCCCTTTAATAGTATATATACTGTGTATTCAATAAGCCATAATTACAGCATTTCAGTTGTTAATACCCCTTAAAATTTTATTTTCAGCCCTCGTCATTGGTTCAGTCTGGCTATGCGGCCCCGAACCAGAAAACGTTGTGCACCCCTGCTCTAAACTGTCTCTGGACTGCTCAGTAGTAAGGATGAGCGAAACCCAACTGTAAACAGACTTTGTCACAAAAGTTCGGGTTTGGGTTTAGTGTTCGGATGCTGAATAAAGTTTGTTGAAAGGATGCAGTGCATCTGATCAATGAGCTTTTTAGCTGTGGGAACTTTGAAGCCATCTCAGTCATGCCTAGTATTGGCATGGCTGTGATTGGCCAGCGCAAAACGTAACCCAGCCTGTATAAATGCTGGATTAGACGTCACACCACTATTCTGCTCTAACTAGTGTAAAACAAGACGCAGCTCGAGTGAGAAGCAGTCTGAGCTCCAAGTCATGCAGCAGTCACATGATTTTTGATGACTCTGCTGGCGGAGTTCTATGGGCCATCCACCTAGCCCTTCCCCAGAAGTGGAAGGGATTGAATGCACTGATGTTTGAGGATGAGAATGTTCCAGGACCACCGCAGCATTTCACTGATGATGATGACAAAATACAGGTGTTAACTGCTGCCACTTTCTGCAGTGTGCAGACCAGCCAGGAGGGCAGAGGTGATGATTTGGTGGAAATGATGTGCAGGATGATGAGGTCCTAGACCCTAAATGGAATCAAGAATCAAGCAAAAGTGGGAGCTGGGTGTAAAAGCACAGCAGCTGTGCCCAGCCAGTATGCCTGCTACTGCTCAGCATGCTGAGGGACTAAGCACACCACACTAAAAGAGTTCCATGAGGTGGCAGTTCTTCAGGCAATGTGCTTGTGACAAGACACAGGCAGTTTGCACGCTGTGCAGTCAGAGCCTGAAGCAAGGCATAAATGTTGTAAACCTGAGCACCGCCTGCATGACCAGGCATCTAAATGCAAAGCATGAACTGCAGTGGAGTAGACACCTTAAAAACAACAAAAGATCTGAAGCTACTCCTGCTCCGTGTTCTGCTGGGGTCTTCCTCTTCCTCCCCATCTTAAGCAACAGGGTCACCTGGCTCCCAGCAAAGAGAGGATGTAACACACCACCACTAGAGATAAGCAAAACAAATTTGACAAAGTGGAATTCGATCTGAGTTTCAATAAAAAATTGATTTGTCCCAAAGTCGAAATTCCTTGCGCTTCATGGTAACAAATCATATTTTTTCTAAAATGGCTGCTGCACATGTTCGAACGAGGAAGTAAGAAGTCTGGGAACGAGGATCACCCACAATGCCATGCATGCAGCATATCTGCTACTAGCCAGCTCCTGTGATGGCACAGCTCTATAAATAGCCTCAGCCTGTTTGGTTTAATTCACCCTTGCTTCTGTAGTGAAAGTGGGTCTGATACAAACAGTTTTGGGGTGTATTTATTTCATATATAAGTACTTCCATTCACCCTTGCTTCTGGGGTGAAATTGCTGTAATATTGCTCTTTTACACTTGCAGTTTTCTTTTAATTTACAGTATGTCAGACGGACAGTTAACAGGACCTTCTAAGTGTCAAGGTTGGGATAAACAGACAACAGAGGAGCGTGTGCCCTGAACTTACCCAACCCTCTGTCCCTGCCTATTGCCTCACCCACACTAAACCGTGGGGCGACAACCACGAGGACTGCGAAATACACTGTATAAGGTGCAGGGAACAGGGAACAACAAACAAGACAGACAAAACACCAAAAGGATCATCAGGAAGCCGTGTCAAAACCAGGAATAACAAAGTACAAAATCGGAAGCCGGTAGAGAAGTCAGATACAAGCCAAGGGTCAAATCAACAGTCAGGATACACAATAACACGCAAGCAGGAATAGTAAGGAATTGCAAAAACCAGCAAGGAGCAGAGAGAAAGAAAGGAATATAAGCAGGAAGATATCCCACCCCCAGGTTCTGAATGGACCAGATTCAGAGAAGCCACTCAGCCCAGCACCTGAGAATTAACTCTGAGTAGACAAACCAAACATGAAGCTGGGCGTTGGCTCTAAAACAACCACAGTGTGAACATAGTTCAAGGCAAGGCATAGGCACTAAACAGAAACACACAAAAACTCAGAAAACCAAGCAAAACATAGATCTATGTTCTCTGATGACCAGACCTGACAGTACCCCCCCCCTCAACGAGGGGCCTCCGGACCCTTAGACCCTAAGGATGGTTTAGACGGATAGTCCCGATGAAAAGATTTAACCAATCGTGGAGCATGAACATCCCTAGCAGGGACCCAGGATCTATCCTCAGGACCGAAACCCTTCCAATGAATGAGGTATTGAAGAGAGTTCCTGACCAGTCTGGAATCGACAATCCTCTCTACCTCATACTCGAGATCACCGTCCACCACAGATGGCGAGGGAGGGTCAGGGAGGGGTACCACAGGATCCACATAGCGTTTCAACAGACTCTTGTGAAACGTATTGTGAACCCGCCAGTCAGAGGGCAACGCCACCTTGAATGATACCGGATTGATAACATGAGTTACGGTAAACGGACCAATGAACCTAGGAGCCAATTTCAGAGACGGAACTTTCAACTTAAGGTTCTTAGTAGACAATAGGACCTTGTCACCCACAACAAAAGTTTCAGAGACAGTACGCCTACTTCTGGATGAATGGACCATTAAACTTTGTGCTCTTTTCAAGTTCTGCTGAACTTGCGACCACACTGTGCACAGTTGGTTAGTTATGGACTCAGCACGAGGGGTATCCGAAACTGACGATGACGAGAAGGAAAACCTGGGATGGAATCCATAATTGCAGAAGAAAGGAGATGTGAGTGTGGATGAACTAGTGTGATTGTTGATGGCAAACTCTGCTAACAGAAGATATGAGACCCACAGATGTTGACAGTCAGAAACAAAAAGACGAAGGTACTGTATGAGCTCTTGATTCATCCTCTCCGTCTGCCCATTAGTTTCGGGATGGAAGGCAGAGGAAAAGGACAATTTTACCTCAAGCTTAGAACAGAAAGCTCGCCAAAACTTAGCCACAAATTGTACCCACCTGTCAGACACAACCTCATCAGGAATACCGTGGAGACGCACGATATGTTGAATAAATAGATCTGCCAATTCCTCTGCTGAAGGCAGCTTCTTTAGCGGAACAAAATGGCCCATCTTAGAGAAACGATCCACCACCACCCATATAACAGAGAACCCTTGAGAGAGTGACAGATCGGTAACAAAATCCATAGACACGTTTGACCAAGGCCTGTCTGGCACTGGGAGCGGGAGAAGAGGTCCCTCAGGACGTCTCCTGGGGACCTTTCCTCGCGCACAGACCTGACAAGCTAGAACAAATGCATGAACGTCAGTATTCATATGTGGCCACCAGTAGTTTCTTTTCAGTAGATCTAGTGTTCCCCGAACACCTGGATGACCTGCTAGTACGGAACAGTGTGTCTCCTCTAACACTCTCAATCGAAGGGACAAGGGAACAAACATTTTGCCTTCCGGAAGGTCTCTTGGGGCAGAATTTTGTTTGGAGTGAATTTGATCTGAGAGGTGAGAGGAGATGGCTGCCAAAACAGTACCAGCAGGTAAGATGTTACCGGGTTCCGACTCAGGACCCTCAGGGATACCAAAACTCAGAGACAAGGCGTCAGCCCTGACATTCTTGGTACCAGGTCGGAAAGTGACCACAAAATTAAAACGAGAGAAAAACAACGCCCATCTAGCTTGACGGGCATTGAGACGTTTTGCATTATCCAAGTACACAAGATTTTTGTGATCCGTGATCACTGTCACTGGGTGAAGAGCTCCTTCTAGGAAATGGCACCACACTTCAAACGCCCATTTGATGGCAAGGAGCTCGCGATTCCCAATATCATAATTCCTTTCACAAGACGAGAATTTCTTGGAAAAGAATGCACATGGTCTGAGGTTAGTGAGAGCAGCTGACCCTTGAGATAAAACTGCCCCTACACCGACCTCAGAAGCATCTACCTCAACAATGAATGGCTGAGAGAGATCGGGTTGAATTAACACAGGCGCAGAGGAGAACGCTTTCTTGAGTTCCTCAAACGCAGAGTACGCAGCAGGAGACCAGTTACTGGGATCAGCCCCCTTGCGGGTAAGATCCGTGAGCGGCTTGGCAATTACGGAAAAGTTCTTGATAAAATTCCTGTAATAATTGGCAAAACCAAGAAAACGTTGAAGGGATTTTAAATCCGTGGGCCGAACCCAATCCGTGATTGCCTGAACCTTACACGGATCCATCTGAACCTCGGAAGGAGTGACCACATAACCCAAGAATGAAACTTTTTGTACACAAAAAATGCATTTTTCTAGTTTAGCAAACAGAGAATGATTACGCAGACGGGATAACACCAGACGAAGATGTTTACGGTGTGAATCCAGATCAGAAGAAAATATCAGGATATCATCCAGATAAACCACCATAAAAACCCCAATACAGTCATGAAAGATATGATTCATAAAACCTTGGAATACAGCTGGGGCATTGCTTAAACCAAAAGGCATAACCAGATACTCAAAATGTCCCAGAGGCGTATTAAAAGCTGTCTTCCACTCATCCCCTTCCCGGATCCGAATCAGGTTATAAGCTCCCCGTAGATCTAATTTGGAGAACCAGTTGGCCCCCGGAACCTGATTCAGGAGGTCCGGGATGAGGGGAAGCGGTCCAGAGTTTTTAACAGTGATTTTATTAAGTTCACGGTAGTCAATACATGGTCTCAAACCCCCATCTTTTTTCTCAACAAAAAAGAAACCAGCCCCCGTAGGAGATTCGGAAGGCCGAATGTGTCCTATAGCCAAACTCTCATCGATGTATTGTTTTAGAGACTCTCTTTCTGGCACAGACAGGTTATAAATCCGACCCTTAGGTAACTTGGCATCAGGTAATAGATCAATCTTACAATCAAAGTCTCTGTGTGGAGGCAAGACTTGAGACAGAGGTTTCGAAAAAACGTCTGCAAAATCTGAAATAAACTCCGGGATCTCAGAATCACATACATTGGTAGAACAAAGGGAAACTTGAGACATTTGGGCCATACACTGCGGGCCCCAGTGAACTAATTCCTGACTCACCCAATCAATAACCGGATTGTGCAGCTGAAGCCAAGGAAGACCCAGAATAATGTCCACAGACAAATCTTTCATTACAAGGAAAGAACAATATTCAATATGTAGTGCACCCACCACCAGTCTTATTTCAGGAGTACGGAATTTGACCAAACCGGCTTGCAGAGGGGTCATATCGACACTAGACACCTGGATAGGAGGGGACAGAGGAATCAAAGAAGGCAATATTTGGGAAACAAATTCAAAATCAGTGAAGTTGGCGGCTGAACCAGAATCCAAGAAAGCCTGTCCAACTCGTGAGGCTGACTGGAAAGAGACGGTGCAGGGCAAAAATACTCTAGAAACATTAGAGGGTACCTGAGCTCCTAGACAGTCCTCCCGATAACTGTCTAGGAGCGATAGTTTTCCTGCTGAGGTTTTCTTCGGACAGGACTTCAGCAGATGATCCGGACTCCCGCAGTAGAAACACAAATGATTCCTTGTACGATGTTCCCTTCTCTGCTTAGGCGTAATACTGCCGAGTTCCATCGGTTCCGGTCCGGATTGGCTGGAGACCGGATTGAGGATCGGCTGAGGAGCAGGAGACACCCGAGGAGGTTGCCTGGATCTTAGACGTCTATCTGCCCGGACGGCCAGGGTCATAGCTTCGTCAAGTGTTTTAGGTTCAGCATGGGCTAACAACAAATCCTTCACACGGTCAGACAGTCCAGTCATGAAAAAGTCTTTCAAAGCCCTATCATTCCACCTGGAATCGGTCACATATTGTCTAAAACTAGCACAGTAATTTTCCGCCATCTGTCCACCCTGACGTAGAGACAATAACTGGGATACTGCTAACGCTGGGCGATCTGGCTCATCATATATCTGACCCAGCGCAACAAAAAACTCGTCAAGGTATGAGCGCAAAGGAGAGGCAGTGGGTAAAGAAAAGGCCCAGGTTTGGGGGTCTCCACGCAGGAGAGACATAACCAAACCCACCTTTTGCGCTTCAGTTACAAACGACCGAGGTCATAAAGAAAAATACAAAATACATCCTTCCCGAAACAGAAAAAATTTCTTACGGTCACCGTAAAAAAAAATCAGGAAGGGGGACCTTAGGTTCTGGTGCAGGTGTGGGAACCTGGGGTGCAGACACAGGAGCCGAGGCCTGCATGTTTTCCTGAACATGAAGGCGTATAGCAAGATCCTGAATCAAATTGGTCAAGGCCTGGACCTGAGCTACCACCACTGACATTTGCTCCATAGATGGAATAAAAGTAGCTGGCAGTATAAAGGTTACAGGTATTTTCGGGCTGGTTTTTCTGTCAAGGTTGGGATAAACAGACAACAGAGGAGCGTGTGCCCTGAGCTTACCCAACCCTCTGTCCCTGCCTATTGCCTCACCCACGCTAAACCGTGGGGCGACAACCACGAGGACTGCGAAATACACTGTATAAGGTGCAGGGAACAGGGAACAACAAACAAGACAGACAAAACACCAAAAGGATCGCCAGGAAGCCGCGTCAAAACCAGGAATAGCAAAGTACAAAATCGGAAGCCGGTAGAGAAGTCAGATACAAGCCAAGGGTCAAATCAACAGTCAGGATACATAATAACATGCAAGCAGGAATAGCAAGGAATTGCAAAAACCAGCAAGGAGCAGAGAGAAAGAAAGGAATATAAGCAGGAAGATATCCCACCCCCAGTTTCTGAATGGACCAGATTCAGAGAAGCCACTCAGCCCAGCACCTGAGAATTAACCCTGAGTAGACAAACCAAACATGAAGCTGGGCGTTGGCTCTAAAACAACCACAGTGTGAACATAGTTCAAGGCAAGGCGTAGGCACTAAACAGAAACACACAAAAACTCAGAAAACCAAGCAAAACATAGATCTATGTTCTCTGATGACCAGACCTGACACTAAGGGAACATGAACCTAAAACCTACAAAATTACCCACAGACCGGGTAAAAAAAACACACCATAAAGATTATATAAAAAATATCAAAAGTTTATTAATTACCACAGGATTCATCACCAAACATGCATTACGTATAACATATGGGGCAAGAAACATCAGACCCAAGATAATGGAACTGAGCCAAGTTACTGACCACTGGTAGTACTGTATAGCCACCAAAAAAGATGTCATTAGTGTTGAGCGAGCACCTGGGTGCTCGTATGCTCGGGTGCTCTGGCCAAGCACTAGGGGTTCTCAAGTGCTTGGCTGAGCACCCGAGCATAATGTTAGTCAATGGGACTAAACCAGTCCCAGATCCTCCATGTAATCTGGACGCTGGACGCCGTGCAGGCCGTGAACATGGTCTGGGTTACAGACCGAAACGTTGGCCCATGGCTTTTCATTGCAATCTATGGATGGATAAATAAATACTAACGAAATTTCACTAATAACTTGAGTGCCGTGGTCTTTCCATATAACCCTGACACTAACCTTACCACTGAGCACCAACACATAAGGAGTGTCGACCAACTCTCGATCAATGGGACTAAACCAGGCACCCCCCGCGGGGGTGCCTGGTTTAAAAAGGTCCCCTAAATAAAATCAAAAATAATGCCCCAAAATCTTCCAATAGCCCTTGAAAGGGCTATTATTTGTTTTTAAAATAAATTCTATCCCTGCCTAGCCATTTCTGTCCCTACACTATCTGTCCCTCCTTGCGGCAGCTTTCCCTAACTAGCACTGGCCGAGAAGGCGTCACCGGGCGCTATATAGCACCCGATGACGCGTTCCCGGCCAGCCAATCAGTGTAATGCCAGTAGCAAAGATGGCTACTGGCATTACACTGAATGCCAGTACCTCCCCGCACTCTAATTAGCATGCGGGGAGGGGACTTGAGCATGCTCGCTCATCACTAGATGTCATACATATCCCATAAGTGAAGTGATAAGACAAAGGACCAACGTCCTCTACATAGCCTTATACAGTCATAGATAATAAATGAGAGAATAAATTTATCTCCCTATACTACACTCATAAATTATCATTATAAGTCACATCATACACAACTCACCCATGGATATGATCAGGGGTATACACCAGCGTCAGAAAATACCTCGACGCGCATTTCGCATACACCGCTTTGTCTGGAGGTATCCAATAACAGGGTGGCAGCAGCATGAGTTCTGAAGCCAAATGTGCCCAGGGTAGACCTACCTATCTTGAAGTTAGGGGTGCAAAGGTTCACAGAGGCAGCAGTAGCAGACAGTCAGCACAGAGTGGTAGGGGGAAAATGCCATACTCTATGGTGTGGGAATTTTTGCTCAAGCTGTCAGAGGATGTCAGCATAGCTATTTGCATAATTTGTGGGCAGAAGGGTAAGCGTGGCCAGGGTGCCAATGTTGGCACGGCCCTGCATCAACACATGCGGCATCACCTTTAATTTGAATGGGAAAATTGTTTCGCTAATGTAGTGGTACAGCCTGACACAGCAACCACTGCATCACCCTGTGGCCTGCACCTATTCTCCAGCAGTCAAGGATCCACCACCTCAGCAGCTCAGCAGAAGAAAGCTGTGTTTCTTTCCCATCATCTACTGGCCCTGATGCTCCTGCTCCTCCTCTTCACTCATTTGTCAAAAATCAATCACAGAGGCGATTTCAAAAAGACAACAGTATGCATGCACTCATCCAACGGCACAAGGTAAAGAGTCCAAAAATAGGAATCACGGTCACCGTTAATAGGAGGAATATCGTGTCAGTGCTGTGTCAAGGAGGGCTGAGCCATGGGCCCTGCCATCCTGAAAATGGTCAGGAATCTTTGCCTGCACTTCAGTCATTCTTACACTGCAAAGGCAGAATGGCGTTCCACAACATCGGCTGATATGCAACATTTCCATTCGTTTCCACTTTCCACATGTTGGACCGACTATATGAGCAAAGGAAGCCATAAACTATTTCTTAATGATGCACATGGACAGGAGTACTTCCCTGTGTAACTTTGATGTTAGCCAGTGACAGGTCATGGGTGACACCTGCCATTTGCTCAGGCCATTTGAGGAGGCCCCATTATTTGTCAGTTGCCAGGACTACGGGATGAACTACATCATTCCACTACTTCATTTTCTGGCGCAGATGCTGCAAAATCTAGCTGGCCCCGGGACAGGAGAGGAGGCACCAACCCCTCAAGGTCACATGAGCCCTGTGGGCACAGAATTGGAGTCAGAGGAGGAAGAGGACATTCACACACAAGCAGTGTATACAGAAATTGGTGTTTTTTCTGTACAGGTGACAGGAGAGGAGGAGCTAGAGGGCAATTAGGATGACCAGGCACATAACCCCGACACACTGTGGCAGTATGTAGTGGAGATGGAGGCAGGGGTTCCTCTTGGAGTCCCTTGAGTAAATGGCCTGATGCATGCTCAGTTGCTTGCATAGTAACAGCCGAATTGTGACAATTGGCCACAGGGATAGCTACTGGCTCTCCTTCATGTTAGACCCTCTCTACCAGTCCAAAATGGGGGCTTTATTTCCACCATCTGAGAGGGAGGATAAACCCAACTACTGTAGAGACATCTTATGTAGTCAGTTGGCCGCTGCCTATGTGGGCCATCTCCCATCTTTAGGTATAATTGTCGTGGCTGCTGGACAGGGGTGGGGGGCATGAACAGTACCAGCTCCTTCTGCCACAACTTAAGTCTAGAGTATCTGATGAGGACTTTTCTTCACCTGCCTAGTGAAGAAACCACCCACCTGCAGCAGCAAGACATGGAGCAGAACCTGAACCAGCAGGTGGTGGTAAACTTGGACTGCACCCTGCAACCATATATCCAAAAAACCCCGGACTACTGGGCAACCAAATTTGTGGCTGCAACTAACCGAGTTTTCCCTAGACAAGCTTTCCAGTAGAAAGAAACACTCCATCAGAGCGAGTGTTTAGCTCAGCGGGGGCATATTTACTCCAAGGAGAACTTGCCTTTCCACCCAAAACGTGGAGAGACTGACCGTTGTGAAGATGAAGCAGCAGTGGATCAGACAAGATTTCCACACCAGTGCCTGATGAATCCGACTAGATCATTTTAGATGCCACACCCAAACTTTGTCAAAATAGACCTGTTTCTTCTGGCCACCTGCTTCTGACACCATTCGGATGCTGCCACCCGCCATATGCCACACACCTGCTGCCATGTGCTCCTACTTCCACTCACCATCTTGTGCTGTTACTGCCACTGCTTTTGCCCCCTACCTCCCCACTCTGTGATTGGGCCACTGTGTTGACTCCTCATGCTGTTGCCACTCTCACCACTCTGTTACTGGGCCACTGTGTTGACTCCTAATGCGGTTGCCACCCTCACCACTCTGTTACTGGGACACTGTGTTGACTCCTCATGCGGTTGCCACCCTCACCACTTTATGACTGGGCCACTGTGTTGACTCCTCATGTGGTTGCCCCCCTCCCCAACCATCTTCTGATCTGTCAGAAGGATGGAAAAATGAGAAAAACACATGGGATCCTGTCTTTGGAGCAACTGTAAGGCCTGTATCACTTGATCCCTATTTTGCATCATGATTGGCTCATGATTTGGAAGCCAAAAGCAGGAGTGGGTACAAAACACAGAAGACATGCAAATATGCCATTCATGTGCTATCTCTGTTTTGGATCCACTCTAGTTTTTTTTTTTTTTGACTATGTGAACGAGGATACTCAAAAGACAGGATCCGTTTTTGGGGGCCTGTTCTTATGACGGATCAGAAGAAGAACAAAATAAACAGTGAAATCAAATCAAATAAACTAAACTGCTTGTACGCTCTCCACTCTGTCAGGGGGCCACTACTTGTATTAGCGTGTAACAGAACCTGTTCTGTAGAAATATATGTGGAATCAGTTGACGGTGGAAAAGGAGTGGGCTCATTTACTCTATAATAGAATCTTGGGCCACTGCATTGTTCTTTATACCTGGCGCTACCAATGACCTGCAAGGATGAGTTCTCACTTGAGTTATTTGGTCAGCTTTGGCCCCATATCTGACTAAATAAGTTAAGTGTGAAGTGATTCTAAGAGTGGCGCCTGTCATCTGCATGTCATACTGACTCACAGTACTGTTTCACTACCACAGCAGACTCCCTATGCATGTTTCTGCAATGCACAGCTCTCTGCAGCAAGGAAATAGCTGTTTTAATGTGATTCGTCACAAATAAATTTGGATTGAATCAAATCTCTTTGGGAAATTTGGCGAACCGTCCAACGTACTGACTGATGGCTCTGCGCCATTTAACTTCTGGATCTCCAAATTAGATACGTGGCCTGATCTTACCCTTTAGATCTTGGACGTGCAGGCCTGCCCTGTATCAAGTGTATTGTCTGAATGTGTGTATAACACGCAGGGGGTGTGAACACGGACAAGCGCATTCGCCTGTCCACAGCCAATGTGGAAAAGCTGACGTTCATTAAAATGAACCAGGCATGGATCCCACAGAACTCGTCCATACCTTTGGCTGAGTAAAAAATTATACCGACCACACCCAGCCATTGTTATAGTCCAGCAGTTTGTTCAGCGTTCAGTGCAGAAGGGACATCACGTGGTCCAACAGACCCAAAAGAAATTGCCCAAAGTCCTCTCAGTACTCATTTTTGCTGCTGCTGTACTTGGCTATGTGAACTGGGTGTAAAGGATGCAGATGTTTCTTATCTTTATATGACAGTGCACTCTCATGTGACGGATACAGTGAACGAAAACAAAAGACAGCTCCGTGAGTCTGGAAGCCACTGTTTAGCTGTGAGTCTATCAATGAATAAAAAAGCACACAGAAGACATGCAAACAAATCTCTGTGCTATCTCTGTTTTGGATTCAAGTTTTTTTTTTTTGACTATCAACGAGATCTCAAAAGACTTTTTGGGGGGCTGTTCTAATGACGGATCAGAAGAAGAACAAAATAAACAGTGAATCTTCAAATGCTTGTACGCTCCCACTCTGTCAGGGGCCACTACTTGTATTAGCGTTGTAACAGAACCTGTTCTGTAGAAATATATGTGGAATCAGTTGACGGTGGAAAAGGAGTGGGCCTCATTTACTCTATAATAGAATCTTGGGGCACTGCATTGTTCTTTATACCTGGCGCTACCAATGACCTGCAAGGATGAGTTCTCACTTGAGTTATTTGGTCAGCTTTGGCCCCATATCTGACTAAATAAGTTAAGTGTGAAGTGATTCTAAGAGTGGCGCCTGTCATCTGCATGTTCATACTGACTCACAGTACTGTTTCACTACCACAGCAGACTCCCTATGCATGTTTCTGCAATGCACAGCTCTCTGCAGCAAGGAAATAGCTGTTTTAATGTGATTCGTCACAAATAAATTTGGATTGAATCAAATCTCTTTTGGGAAATTTGGCGAACCGTCCAACGTACTGACTGATGGCTCTGCGCCATTTAACTTCTGGATCTCCAAATTAGATACGTGGCCTGATCTTACCCTTTAGATCTTGGACGTGCAGGCCTGCCCTGTATCAAGTGTATTGTCTGAATGTGTGTATAACACGCAGGGGGTGTGAACACGGACAAGCGCATTCGCCTGTCCACAGCCAATGTGGAAAAGCTGACGTTCATTAAAATGAACCAGGCATGGATCCCACAGAACTCGTCCATACCTTTGGCTGAGTAAAAAATTATACCGACCACACCCAGCCATTGTTATAGTCCAGCAGTTTGTTCAGCGTTCAGTGCAGAAGGGACATCACGTGGTCCACACAGACCCAAAAGAAATTGCCCAAAGTCCTCTCAGTACTCATTTTTGCTGCTGCTGTACCTTGGCTTGCTCGGATCTATAGTGTAGTCTAGGGAATACTTTTTCTATCATTTCTATACACTACAGTCCAGTGAACAATTATGTAGTGTACTGTACAGTAGCGTCAGTCTATAAAATACGTTTATTCTCTCAGTGATATATACTACAGTCCAGTGAACAATTATTTAGTGTGCTGTGCAGTAGCGTCAGTCTAGGGAATACGTTTTTTCTCTCAGTTATATATACTACAGTCCAGTGAACAATTATTTAGTGTGCTGTGCAGTAGCGTCAGTCTAGGGAATACGTTTTTTCTCTCAGTTATGTATACTACATCTCTACGACGTACACTGACACGTCCACCTCCTCCACTTGGACTTCCCCCTCCTGGTTTAAGATTATTGTTTGTTATATTGGCAGAGTAGACAAGTATGCTGGCCACACCCAGCCATTATTGTACTCCAGTGCAGTTTGTCCATTCTGTTCTGCCATTTACCAATGTTTTGGGACTTCCCCAAGTAATAAGAAAAAAAAGAAAGAAAAAAAAAAACAAAAAACACAAAAACAGTATTGTTATCTCCTTCTCCTCCTCTTCCACCTACACCGCAACCTCCATGGCCTCCTCCACCTCCTACTCCACGTGGACCGCCTCCTTCTGGTTCAAGATTATTATTATTTTTTATTTTTTCCTATTCTATGTTATTTTAAGTCATTTCCCTATCAACATTTGAATGCAGGGCAATTGTTCTGCTCTTACCTTTATTTTGCTTCCTTTTTCAGCCCTCTAGCCCTTTCTACGACTCTTTTACAGCCATTTTACAGCACCAAAGTTCAGGTCCCTATTGACTTCTATGGGGTTCAGGGTCAAGTTCCGGCGTACAGTCCTCAGAGGCAGTCCATATGAGCTAGAAAAGTAAGGTGCTAGCTATCCGGCTAAGTAGATAATTTACCAAACACACCATACAATAAGTGCATAATAGGACACATTGCAGTACCTGAAAAAGAATACACACAATGGGCTAAAGTGCTTGAACATTGCTGAGCCTGTAAAAACATTATTGCTAAAATACAGCAAAGATATAATTAATAGTGTTGAGCGAACATGTTCGGCCGAATATAGTATTCGGCCAAACACGGCGGCGCTCGGGTCCATGCAGTGTTTGACCGAACATCTCGTGTGCTCGAGCACCATGCTCGAGTCCCCTCCCTGCACGCTAATTAGCCAATTAGCGTGCAGGAAGGTAATGGCATTCACTGTAATGCCAGTAGCCTTGTTGTATGATACTCTCTGTATACTATATACCTGATATCCTCTGCTATTATTTCTGCTGTTAAGCCCTCAGTACCTCTTTTGCGTCTTGCTGTATAACATTTGCGCAAGGAGGGACTTGTGTAGGGATAGGATTTGGCTAGGCAGGGCTAGTATTTCTGTTCAAAAGTCACAAAAGTCCATTGTTATATCTGATTGCATTTTTTTTTTTGGGCCAAAAAGAACGCAAGTATGCCTGACGCTAATACCATGTGCACAGAGTATGCATTAGAACCGTTCTGTAGACTGTATACCTGACATCCGTTGTTATTTTTTCTACTGTTAATTAGAGATGAGCGAACATGCTCATCCGAGCTTGGTGCTTGTTCGAGCATTAGGGTATTCGCATATGCTCGCTACTCGGATGAGCATATCGCGATCCTCGAGGAAATGGCATCTTCCTCTTCCTGCATGTTAGGCGCCTTTTCTCAGCCAATCAACATGCAGGAGAGTCTTTGGTACCTCCTAGCATCACGTGGGGCCCCTACAAGTCGATAGCAGGGATTGGCTGGCCAGATCAGATGACCTGGGAATATAAGAATCTGGTCTTGCGCTGCTCGCGTCAGACGCCGCCTGCATGAGATTAGGGATAGAGCTGCTGTCTGTCAGGGAGAGTGTTAGGGCCTGAATTTAGATGTTGGTTAGACAGGAATCACCCACAAAGCACCTTTTTTTTTTGGTCTCCTCCTGGCTGCTGGCTGGGACTTGTAGTGCAGCTACCGCCATCTTGGCTGCACACTGTGCACAGCGACTGGTGGCAGAAGGGACAGCACATGGTCCACACAGACCCAAAAGAAATTGCCCAAAGTCCTCTCAGTACTCATTTTTGCTGCTGCTGGTGCTGCTGCTGTACCTTGGCTTGCTGGGATCTGTAGTGCAGTCTAGGGAATACCTTTTTCTATCATTTCTATACACTACAGTCCAGTGAACAATTATATAGTGTACTGTACAGTAACGTCAGTCTAGGGAATACGTTTTTTCTCTCATTTATATATACTACAGTGCAGTGAACAATTATTTAGTGTGCTGTACAGTAGCGTCAGTCTATAAAATACGTATTTTCTCTCAGTTATATATCCTACAGTGCAGTGAAAAATGGAGTGGTTTGCGGTACAATAGCCGCCATTTAAAGACTACGTTTTTTCTCAGTTATATGTACTACAGTCCAGTGAAAAATGTAGTGATTTGCGGTAAAATAGCCGCCATTTAAACACTACGTTTTTCTCATTTATATATACTACAGTCCAGTGAACAATTCTGTAGTGTGCTGTACAGCTGCGTCAGTCTATAAAATAAGTTTTTTCTCAGTTATATGTACTACAGTCCAGTGAAAAATGTAGTGGTTTGCTTTAAATTAGCCGCAGTCTAAAATTCCTTTTTTTCTCTCAGTTATATATACTACAGTGCAGTGAACAATTCTGTCGTGTGCGGTATCTAGTGTTGACACCAACAAGTGACCAAGTTAGTTGAGGTAGCAGGTGAAGCACATAAAATTTTACACTGACACAGCATGACAGTGACACCACCAATGTCTTAGTCAGACTGAGATTGCAGTCAAATGGCTGTAAATGAGCCTCCCAAAAATTTGTTTTGGAGTGTCTGTAGTTGACCCTTCTGTAAAATTGATTTTGAGTGTCTGTAGTTGACGCTCCTAAAAAATTTATTGGAGAGAGGGCCTGTAGGGGGCCCCTCCGTAAACATTGTTTGCAAAGAGCGCCAGTTGGCCCTCAGAAACATTGCCTGTTGGCTCAGTGTTTGTGTGAGAAGAGAAGAAGGAGGAGGAGGAGGAGAGGAGAGGATACAGGAAGAATCTTCATGTTGAGCTACTTTCCCCCCCTGGAGATTTGCATTCCAGTGAAATCCAGGCTTTATTCATTTCAATAATCATCAGCCTGTCAGCGCTGTCAGTTGACAGGCATGTATGCTTATCAGTGATGACGCCACCAGCTGCACTGAAGACCCGCTCTGACAACACACTAGCGGCAGGGCAGGCCAGCACCTCCAAGGCGTACAGCACCAGTTCGGGCAACATGTCCAGCTTTGCAATCCAGTAGTTGTATGGAGCAGAGTGATCACGCAGGATGTTGGTATGATCACCCTCTTTCTGAACAGCTTCCCCCCTACTGGGGGATGGGTGACATATTCTAGCTGGGGTGCCATAAAACTGGCAAAAGCCTTGGAGAGTGTTCCCCTGCCAGTGCTTGACAAGCTGCCTGCTCGCCTCCTCTCCCCCGCTAGTTAGCCCACAGAACTACGTCCTCTGCCATTAGCGGTGTCAGATGGGAAGGATAGTTTCAGCTTGTGCACCAGGGCCTGTTGATATTGACTCACTATCGTACTCCTTTCCTCTACAGGAATGAGAGTGGAAAAGTTCTGCTTGTACCGGGGGTCCAGGAGGGTTAACACCCAGTAATCGGTGTTGGCAAAAATGCGAGGGTCACGGGAAAGGCAGCCTAACATGAAGTCAGCCATGTGCGCAAGAGTCCCAACACGCAAGAATTCCCTTTCCTCAATTGGCTGACTCTCCATTTCCTCCTCCTCCAACTCCTCCTCTTCAGCCCATATACGCCCACCAGATAAGAAGGAATGAGCATAGGTACCCTCTTCAGTCTCGCCAACAGTCTCCTTCTCTTCCTCCTCTTCCTCCTCATCCTCCTCCACCTCCTCCAATACGCTCTGTAAAACAGACTTGAGGGTGGTCTGGCTATCAAGCAACGTATCTTCTTCCCCCATCTCCTGTGACAGGCACAAAGCCTCTGACTTCATGCTGAGCAGTGAGTTTTGCAGCAGACAAAGCAGCGGGATGGTGATGCTGATAATGGCGGCATCGCCGCTGACCATCTGTGTTGACTCCTCAAAGTGGCTTAACACCTGACAGATATCAGACATCCACATCCACTCCTTATTGTTGACTTGAGGAAGATGACTAACCTGACTACCAGTTCTCATGGAAGTTGTCATCTGGCAGTCTACAATGGCTCTGCGCTGCTGGTAAACCCTGGATAACATGTGTAATGTGGAATTCCATCGCATGGGCACATCGCACAACAGTCGGTGAGCTGGCAGTTGTAAGCGCCGTTGCACTGCCCTGAGTGTGGCAGCATCTGTGGTTGACTTACGGAAATGCGCACAGATGCGTCGCACCTTGGTGAGCAAATCAGACAAATTGGGGTAGGTCTTGAGGAACCGCTGAACCACAAGATTGAACACGTGGGCCAGGCAGGTTTTATATGCAATGTTTATATGGGTTGTTGTTACTTTGGGAAATAGTATTGGTGTATAATGGCACATGTGTGAGTCTGCCGAGTTGCAGAGCTTCCACCAGGTTACTCCAGTTGTCACACACAACCATACCTGGTTTGAGTTTCAGCGGCGCCAGCCAAAGATCGGTCTGCGCCGTGATGCCCTGTAACAGCTCTTGGGCAGTGTGCCTCTTGTCACCTAAGCTCAGCAGTTTCAGAACCACCTGTTGGCGCTTATCCACGGCAGTGCTGCTGTGCCTAGAGCTACCGACTGAAGGCGCCGTGCTCACAGATTGCATTTGAGAGTAGGAGGAGGAGTCTGAGAAACCGTGACTGAGGTAGGCCCCGCAATCCTCGGTGTGGGCATTACATGAGCGGCCCCAGGGTTAGACTCAGTCCCAACCTCCACCAAGTTAACCCAATGTGCCGTCAGGGAGATATAGTGTCCCTGCCTGCCAGCACTTGTCCACGTGTCCGTGGTTAGGTGGACCTTCTCAGTAACCGCGTTGGTCAGGGCACGGATGATGCTGGTGTAGGGCTGGGAGGGCACATCGGGAAAAATAGTGGCGGCTGTGGACCAAGTACCGAGGGACAGCCACCGCCATCAGGTTGCGGAAAGCCTCAATCTATACCAGTCTATAGCGCAGCATCTCCAGGCTCAGCAGTTTGAAAATGTGGATGTTTAGGGCTTGTGCATGTGGGTGGGTGGAATTGTATTCGCATTTGCGCTTGTGCTCCAATGTCTGATGTAAAGACTGCTGAACGCTGCGCTGGGACACATTGGTGTAGGGTGCGGAGGATCGTGGAGGTGAAGGGGTGGTTGTAGGGCGGGAGGCACTCGTGCCAGGGTCCTGGGCGGGCCTTGACTCGCAAAGCCAGCATGTGACACAGGGGAAGGAGCAGTGGTGTGACCCGGTTCTTTAAAGAACCTCCAGACTTGCGAACATCTAGGCCTCGACACGGGAGCTTCACTCCGTGAAACAGTTGCTGATCTACTTGCTCTGGCCCTGCTTCTCCCTATGGCCACCCCACTGCCTCTTCCAACCTGTTCTGGCGCTGCACTTGCCTCCCCCTCAGAAGCACTGTCTTGACTAGGCTTACCAACCCAGCTCGGGTCAGTCACCTCATCATCCACCTGCTCTTCCTCCGATTCCTCACTCTGCTCCCCCCTGGGACTTACTGCCCTGACAACAACGTCAATGTCTGACAACCGTGTCTCATCTACATCATCATCATCCGACACCTCTTGACGCACTACTTGCACTAAGTTCACACTCTCATCACCCACAGACTGCAAAAGTTCTAAATTTTGGGCATCGGGACAGAACAACTGCTCAGGTTGCTGTTGAGCAGTGGTTTCTGTCTCTGGGTAGGGTCCTGAAAAGAGTTCATGTGAGTATGCCGTATCTGAATCCATATTTTCCAAGGGGGTGGGGGCAGGCTGGGGGAAAGGAGGTTGAGCTGGAGGAGCCAGAGGTCTACTCCCTTGGCTAGCGTGGGTGGACTGCATGGAAGACTGGGTGGTGGATAAATTACTGGACACATTACCCTTTATCCACGTCATCACCTGTTCGCACTGTTGTGGTTTCAATAGTGGTGTACCACGTGACCCTGTAAGTTGCGAGATGAAGCTAGGGAGCGAAACTCTGCGACGTTCCATTGCTCTCTCATCAACATGTACTGTGTCACCCTGCCCAGGACCACGGCCTCTGCCCCCTACATCATTTGGACGCCCACGTCCTCGTCCTTGACCTTTAGCCCTTGGGTTCAACATTTTGTGTAATCACTAAACTGTAGAATTAATATCTGAGGCCAAAAACGTATTCTCTAGACTGTGGCTAGTGTACCACACACCACAGAATTTTTCACTGGACTGTATGAAATGTATCTGAGAGAAAAAAAGTATTCTCTAAACTGCGGCAAGTGTACCGCACAACACACAACTTTTCACTGCACTGTAGGATATATAACAGAGAGAAAAAATGTATATTTTGTAGACTCCGGCTAGTGTGCAGCACACGACAGAATTTTTCACTGCACTGTAGTATACATGACTGAGAGAAAAAACGTATATTTTCTAGACTCTGGCTAGTGTAACGCACACCACACAATTTTTCACTGGACTGTAGTATATATAAGTGATAGAAAAAACATTTTTTCTAGACTGTGGCTACTGTACCACACACCACAAAATTGTTCTCTGGACTGTAGTCACCGCCATGCTGTGTCAGGCTAAATTTTTGGGTGTATACCAACTTATTCCCTGAATATAGGCATTTTACCTACATATTTTTGCCTTTGTGCACCTTTTTCTAGTATATTCACCTTTTTTGAAAATTATATGAGAAATAACAAGTAAAAATATAAATTGAAATATTACAGCATATAAATCCTTTAAAGGGAATATAAAGAAGAAAAAACGCATTTGAATGAAAAAAACGCAAGATGGCAGTATAAACCGCAATAAAAACGTATCTGGTCAAAACATGTATATTATCATAACATATTCTTCTAGAAATATGTATGTATATTTTGGGATGACAATATATAAATTATAATATGATATTATGTAAGGGCAAGTCAATCTGAAGTTTTTAAAGTTTGCTCCCTATAAGTTTGGAATCCGGTAATCCGTGTTTTGGGTACCGGGGAAGTATATAAACTGTGGAAAATTAAGGCAATTATGACTACTGAGGAAGGTGCAGGTGGCAACGAAACGCGTCTAGTCGTGGTATATTGCCTAAAGGATCCACATATCTACAGCCGACTGTAAAGGAAGAATATTCATTTTCAGGAAGAGTGGGTCTATACCTGTGAAAAGAACGAGGAACGTTTTATACCCGGAACCAATCCTCTTAGAACAAAGGGGAAGGTGAAAGATTGAACACCCGGGACACGCCGAGGGTAGGAGAGACGCCGCATACCGTGCATCAACCGGAGGGTGGAAGTAAGTTGTTGGTACGGACTGAGATCAAACTCGTGGGGTAACTACACTACCCAAACCAACCTAATGTAACAATACTAACACCTCAAGGTTGCGGCCAACGTTATTAGCTCTCTCCGGATATCTCCAATGTTAATTACTAACCAACAAAATAACGGTTCCTCAAGAAGTATATTTTAAATAAGCGCCTTTTTTCTGGGACACTATCTTTATAAGGAAATTACATTATTCGGACTAATATTGCCCTAAATAAGAAGAGAACAATATTGAGTGTGGAGATAACGCTGTCTAGGAAGTTTGCATCTTACGTTTTTCTCTCCCAAAATGAGAGATATGGGATTAATATTCTAACAACCTAATACTATAACTACTAGGAAATTGATATGAAAGAAGTCCATTGGGATCATATGTGATTGAGTAATTCGGTTTATGTCTTTTATGTTTTTTATGTATTTTATGTATGAATAAATCCTTTTTATGCATTTTCATAAAGGGTGAGTGCCTATCTATTTAAGTGTATCTTTATTATTGTTATCGGTTTTTTGGGTATCCGAGATAGAGCACCCCCGTATCCAGATCATTTACTGAATGCCACCAAATACTTAAGTTTTTTGTAAATTTTTGGGTGGTTCAGCTGCTATCTTAGTCTAACCAAGCCACTCTGGGGTTCACCGCCATGCTGTAAACTGCAATCTCAGTCTTAGCAAGTCATCCTGGGGTTCACCCCCATACTGTAAACTGCAATCTCAGTCAAACTTTGTAATTTAGAGGTTCACCACCAAGGTGTGCTAGACTACAATTTTAGCTGGTTCACCTGCAATCTCAGTCACAGACTGTCATTCAGGGGTGCACCACCATGCTTTTTTAAATCGTTTGTTTCTTGAGTGTCACCTCCAGGCTCCCACCCACAATTTTTTGGAGGCTTGCCACTGCACTGTCAGCCAAAATTGTCTTCAGGGTCACTGGCGGCCTCTCCAACAACAACTTCAAGGACGGTTACTACCAGGCCCTGGCACACAAACATTGTCTTGAGGGGCACTAAAAGGCTCTGCACCCACCCACGTGTGGACACTAATAGGTAGGTGCAGTGTGCGTCTTAGCCCATCTGGAATTAGGAAAGCCGGGCACTTGGAGGTCTGCCGTGGACAGGGTGGGTGGGTGCGTGTTTGCCTGTCTGGGATGGGGAGAGCTGGGCACTGTGCTGGGAGAACTTTGTGTACGCTGTGGACTACTGGGTGGGTGCGGAGAGGGAGACGCTTATACCTGCGTCGTGGGGTGGGGGATAGGACAGCAGTGCCAGCATGAGCAGTGGTGTCACCCACAGGCGGCAATGGACCTTCGTTGCACCTAGTTGGGTGCTTTCTTAACATGTGCCAGTGCATGTGCCTTGCCCATCTTGGTCTGGGTCAGCACAATTGTCTTGAGGGTCACCACCAGGCTGTTGCCTGAGAATTTGGGGTAATGGTGGGATTAGGCAGCCTCAGAGGCATCCATGCATGCTGCCCCTGCTGTTTCCTGTCTATTTCCGTGGTGTTTCCATCATTTTCTGAGGTTTCCAGGTTTCAAAACGAGCACCCGAGCATCGGGAAAAATTCGACTCGAATAACGAGTGCCCGAGCATTTTAGTGCTCGCTCATCACTACTGTTAATTAAGGCCGCAGTACCTTTTTTGCATCTGCTGTCTAACATTTGCACAAGAAGGGACATATAGTGTAGGGATAGGATTTGGCTAGGCAGGGCTAGAAGTTCTGTTCAAAAGAAACAAAAGTCCATTGTTATATCTGGCTGCAATATATTATTTTTGTGGTGGGTTAAAAATTGTGCAAGGTTTCCTGACCTTAACACCATCTTTTCAGCGTCTGCTGTCTAACATTTGTGTTTCCCAAATAAAATAAATCCAGTGTATTTATGTCACCGTGATTAGCAACAGAAAGAACCGCAATAAATGTCAGGTATATAGGGGAAACAAACATTGTACTGCACATGCTGCGCAGCTGGTGTTAAGATTAGGCAAACTTGCGTAAATTTTGACCATCAAGAATAACAATATTGCAGCCAGATATAACAAAACTCCTTAAAATGACTTTTGGGTCTTTTCAACAGAACAACTAGCCCTGCCTAGCCAAATCCTATCCCTACACTATCTGTGCCTAATTGCGCAAACGTTATACATTATATGAATAACGGCAGAAAAAAATATACTGGATGTCAGGTATTTAGGATACAGAAAGGTTATACTGCACATGCAGCACAGGTATGTGACATTACCTGTGCTGCGTCTGCTGCATAACGTTTGCTCATTCGGTGAAATTTTTCTGCTCATACACTAAAAAAATTCTGCGCAACTGTACTTTTGACAAACTTGCATATATTCCATTTATTATGCGCAAGGCGAGCAGTAAGCGACAGGGAAGTGGGCATGCTGCTGATGGTGCACTGTGGGCGCGGTGAAACAGTGTCTGCTGGCAGAACACAAAAAACAAAGTCATCCAAAACTCCTAGCTTCATGTCTCAGTTTGGAGGGTGGCGCAAGACAGGTTCTTGTTAGGTCAACATGTCAGGAGGCGGACCAAAGTGAGGTTAATTTTTTAGGTTAAAAAATTAGAGGTGAGGGCCTGCTGGTGAACCTCTGAAATATTTAAAGGTGAGGGCAGCCTAATAAGCAGTTTAATATGATGGAGGAAGAGGAGGAAGAGGACGAGAAAAGGAAGGGATTCATGGGAATACAGTGTATTCAATACACCTTAAAAGCCATATTTAAAGTTCCTTTATGTTCAGCCACTTTCCTCTGGAGGGGTAGAGAAGTCAGGGGCAATCCAGGCCTTGTTCATTTTGATAAGCGTCAACCTGTCAGCATCTTCAGTTGACAGATGCGCTTAGCAGTTATTATGCCCCCAGCGGCACTAAATACCCGCTCCGACAAAATGCTGGCAGCAGGGCAGGCCAGCACCTCCAAAGCGTAGAGCACCAGTTCGTGCCACGTTTCCAGCTTACACACCCAATAATTATAAGGCAAAGAGGGATCGCTGAGGACGTTGACATTGTCAGCTAGGTACTCCTTTACCATTTTACAAAACTTTTCCCTCCTAGTTGTGACACTAGGCCGCTTATCAGAACCTTTTCCACATGCAGCGCTGTCCGTCTTTATTGTGAGCAAGCAGATTTCCAGCATGTGCTCAGGTCTCACAGCAGTCAGTGAGCTGGCAAGTGTAAGCACTGCTGCAGAGTTGCCAGACCGGCGGAAGCTGTAGGTGACTTTCGGAAATGTGCACCTTCACCAGCAGCTCAGGCAAAAATGTGTTGTTTTTGAGAAACCGCTGAACCACTAAGTTGAAGCAGTTGTTTGGCCTGAGGGAGACTCCTGTTCATCCTTCCTGTTGGAGGAACAGGTAGACTCATTCCTGTCATTAGTTCCAGGGTCCTATAGGGTCAGTTTGGTTTAGGTTCCTGTGTGTGAACTCGTCTACATGTGAGGCCTGTTTATACTGGTAGTCAGTCAGGATTAGAGTCAGGGTTTCCTTTAGGAGGTGTCCAGCTTCCTTCCTTAGTTTTCAGGCCTAATCTTCTTTTTCTCCTACGCTCTATGTGGTTTTCCCCCCACACCTGAGCATGACAGTATGCATGTGACCTTGCTGAGCTCCAAAGCCGCCACAAAGTTGTGGCCATTATCAGACACAACGACGCCTGGTTATAGGTTGAGTGGCGAGAGCCCAAGCACAGCCTGATCCCTTATACCCTGCCACAGCACTGTGGCGGTGTGTTGTTTGTCACCTAAGCAAATAAGTTTCAGCACAGCCTGTTGCCGATTCTCCACCGCTGTGCTAAACTGCTTCGATCTACTGACTGATGGCTGACTGGTGCTGCAAGATGAGAATTCCTAGATGGAAGTGGAGGAGGAGAAGGAGGGGTTGCAGCCGCTAATATAGGTGATGGCAGAAATCCTGATGGAAGTAGGGCCCGCAATCCTTTGTGTCGGTAGCACCTTTGCCATCCCAGGGTGCGACTCGCTCCCAGCCTCCACAACGTTCACCCAGCATGCCGTCAGGGAAATGTAGCGTCCCTAGCCAGAAGCACTTGTCCATGTGTAAGTCGTTAAGTGGACCTTCCCAGTAACTGCGTTGGTCAGGGCACGGGTTATGTTTCGGGACACATTCTGGTGTAAGGTGATGAGGACACACTGGCAAAAATAGTGGCAGCTAGGTACTGCGTAACGAGGGAAGCCTCCGCCATCAGACTGCTAAAAGCATCTGTGTCCACAAGAAACATTTTCAGTGCCAGAAATTTGTAAAGGTGTGCATTTAGTACTATGGCCTGTGGGTGGGTGGCTGGGTATTTGCGCTTTCGTTCAAAGGCCTGGGGTATGGACATCTGTATGTTGCGCTGGAACACAGAAGTGGATGTGCTCGCTGATGGTGCTTGCGAGGGTCCAGGTGCAGGGCGGGAGGCATCTGGGCCTGTGTCTTGGCTAGAACATAACACAGGGAAGAGGAGGCAGTGGTGTGAGCAACAGACACCGACTGTGGATCCAGGCGTTTGGCCCACCTATTAGGGTGCTTTGCTGCCATGAAGATCATGCTGGTGGTGGTCAGGTTGCTAGTGTTTATGCCCCTTCTCATTTTGGTACGGCACAGGTTGAAAATGACAATTCTTTTATCATCCACACTTGTTGGTGTGGCCTGCCTTCTCCCTTTTGCCACCCCACCGCCTCTTCCAGACTGTTGCGGTGCTGCGCATCCCTCCATCTCTGTACTGCTTTCCTCGCTCAGCTTGCCTCCTTCCCATGTTGGGCCAGTGATTTCATCGTCCACTACTTCCTCTTCCTCTTCAGGAAGGAATTTTTTCCCTTATAGTGAGGAATATTGGCTTCTACCTCACAGGGTTTTTTTGCCTTCCTCTGGATCAACTTGCAGGATAACATGTAGTAACTTGTAGTCCAGGCTGGCTGCCATTGAGCTCCACTGCTCCATGCTGCTTGAATTTGGACTTAACCAGATGGTACTGGTCACACTGGTGAGCGCTGCTGCCACTTGAGCCTCCACCTTTCTGGATCCTCCTCCTGGGACATCAGAGGTAAGGATTTCTGGCTGTAGCAGTTCAAGGAACGCTGCACCCAAGGAAGAACCACCAGCTACCCGGGCTGTTGCTGATGCCATTTTCCACGGTATCTGGTACTGGATCACCATGGGCTGGAAAGTGAAAGATGAGGTACTCAGATGATCCAGGTGAAAGCACTGTGGTGGTGGTGGCAATCCAGGGATCAGAGGCTCCGGCTGTGGTTTCTCTCTAAAACGGAGTGTGCCATCTGCTGTATGCTGTAGACAGCGCATGCGTCCTGTGGCTGCTGGTTCCTCCAGCCAAACTTCTGCTGGTGATGCAGGGACCAGGGGCTTAGACAATAACGTTACCACTATAGCAATGGGGCCTTTCAGGGATGCCATGGGTATATTTAACCTGATCCCTCACGTATAGGCTATGACGGGCTTGGGGAAGGTAAGGCCATTTAACAGACCTGCGGCCCATGAAGTACTTCTCCCCGTCCTCATCGTCTGCAAGGAAGCCACTGCCTCTCTCCACTGAAAACTATATGACGGTTCCTTTGCACCTTTCCAGCGTAGGGTCTTCCGGCCTCGGATAGTCAAGCACTTGGATCACCCAGTCCTCCACTGCTTTCTTATTGTCCCATAGGATCTGGGCTTGGGCCGTCACTGATGCAGGCATGAAGGGATTCTGCCGCATGGAAGGTGTTCTCTTCCTTGGCCGCGGAGTGGACGCTCCAGTCGCCTCCACCGCACCAGCCAGCACAGCGGACACCTCTTGTGCCACTCTGATCTCTTCAGGACTATCCGGTGGTTCGGGGTAGGTAACCCACACCATCTCTCCCCACTTTGTGCGTAGTTGTTTAGCCATGTTGTCTTGTTCACCGCTGGCTTGAACTGAAGAGGAGGGCGGAGTAATGAGGGAGGAGTCTTCACTCCCTATACTTGCAAACAGAAAGTTCCGGATGGGCCAGGAGGGGGGCGTATCTTCACTTTCCCACTCTTGAGGGGGTGTATTGTCATTTTCCCGCTTCAGGGGGCTGGGGGGCAAGAACAATGCATACGTAGTGTTAGAGCACAACATATAATGAATATTATGAATAACATTTAATATTCGTACAAAGCTAATCTGAAAAAATCCAGATTCACTTCAGAGTAGGAAATAAGGAGGATTCATAATGAATATACAAAGTAGAGAATAGATTTGCTCATCTCTAGTTACCACGAAGCAAAAGAAATTCAACTTCAGGGCAAATCGAATATTTCCTAAAATTTCTAATCAAATTCAACTTTGTCAAATTCAATTCGCTCATCTCTGTTTTTGATTTGTTTGTTGCAAGGTGATTTAGGACTTTTTTAGTACATGAACCCCCTGATTGTAAAGCGCTGAGGAATTTGTTGGCACTATATAATTAAAGAAGATTATTATTTTTCTTGCAGATCAATTACGGACCTTCTGACCCTCTCCTAAGTGATAGAATCTCATATCCAACATCACATCAGATCACTCCTGACGACCAGGCTCGATATGAAGCTATTGTGAAGACTCTGAAACACTTTGGATGGAACTGGGTTGGGATTATTACACCAGACAATGGGATTGGTGAAATGGAGTCAGAAACACTTAGTAAAATGATGACTCAGCATGAGATCTGTGTAGACTTCATCATCAAATTACATAAATATGATTACACTATGAACAAAATGGACATGGGAAAAATTAGAAAGTCACGTGCTAAAGTCATAGTGGTTTGTGGTCGTTTTAACAGGCTTTTTGCAATTTCTATCTACAGAGCTCAAATGGAAAATTTCACATTGATCCTTCATGAGTCTTGGATGAGTATTATAGATTTAGGACATACATATTATCAATCATTCAACTGCAGCTTAATAATTATGTCACCGGGCAAAGTAATCCCCAAGTTCAATGTCATTCAAAATTTGAGCCCCATGACCCGTCCAAATGACCCGCTGCTGGAAGATATTTGGTTCATCCTTTATTACTGCCTGACTAAAAATGAAAGGAAAAATACATTTTTAAAACTGGTTTATAAAGGTGTATCTAAAGTTAACTGCAGTGAGATACGTGGTTTTCCAAACCTGTATAGTGACCATAGTGTGTACTACGTCTACACATCAGTCTATGTTCTGGTTCATGTTCTGAATACAATTGTACCAAGAAGATCTAGTTTACAGACACGAGGACTAAGACATAAAGTAAGTAATACACAATCTATCTGTATAACCAGTGGTTCAGAGGATAGCTGATACAACTATTCTTATACAGTAGCATCATCACACTGTTTTGTCACATCGAGCCTTGACCTCATCTTCATCACATGAAGATCATTTTATAGCTTTCCTGAAATGCTCTGTTACACTGGGGGACCCTTCTCTTTCCACTGAGTAACTCCAAGTTTGTAACTTCTCTCAAGATTAGCAGACTCCTCTTTTGAAGTGCTGAGAGCTACTTTAAGACCCATCATTCTTCACTGAGTATTATGACTTTTTAAATTAAAAAAATGGTGTAGTTACCTGTTTCTCCAGTGCTCTTCTCTGTGCCCCTGGTCCAGTCCTCCTGCGGGGATTTCCCAGTATATGGCACATGACTTCTACAGCCATTTACTGTCCTCAGTTGTCTATGATATAATGATCGGCTGTAGGGGTCACATGTCATACACCTGCCCACTGCAACAGTGGCAGGAGGACTTGAAGGGTGGCACAGAGAACGTCCATAGAGAAAATACTGTGTCACATCATTTGCCGGACCTCCCCTTAAAGTGCTTTTCAAGTAAAAGATCTGGACATATAGAGGCTAAGTAATCAACAGCTCCACTTTAAATTAACATGATCAAGCCAGGTGATAACCTCTCCTAGATTCAGATATAAGGCAGTTGCATAGCAATGTCCCAACAATGCTGGTAAACAGGTGAAGGTGAGGCTGCAGTGAACTCTCCTGTTGCTCGTAACACCACATGGGTTATATGGCTTCAAATATGTAAAAAAATATTGGGTAGATTTATCAAAAAAGTAAAGAAAGATGATAATTACTTACCGGTAATTTGTTTTTCTTGTAGCCTCCACAGCGGCACAGCCCACCAGGAGGATTACCCCGCCTCCCATAGGGACAGGAAACAATGGAGATCCTTGAAATAGCCCCCTCCCCTTACCTGCGGCAGTAAATAACCAAGAAGTCTGAAATGAATGCAACCATAATTTTATATATGCAAATATATACATGAAATTTCAACATAACAATAACTGATTAAAGGGGTTCTCCAGGAATTAAGAAAATGAAAATATGTTAATATTACTTTATTCTAAATAAATTCCCAAATACCTTTCATTAGTTATAATGGTCCATTTTCTCCAGGGAGCAATCATTAGGAGAAATAAAATGGCCGCTGTCCTATTAGTACACACAGAACCTGTCCTAATCACACAGGAAGTTACTTCACAACACTGAGGTAAAGAGCTGCCTCATCCTCCTCTCTGCTCTGCTTGTCAGGGATTATGATCCTGAGTACAGATGATAAGATCTTCAGCTGAATCTCTGTAGGAATGGAGTTCATGAGGAGACATGAAGTACAGAGAAGAGGTGGGGATGTTGTTGTGTCCTACTGTGTGTTTAGGACAGGTTTTGTGTTTACTAATAATAAATAGTGTTGAGCGAGCGCCTCTGTGCTCATATGCTCGGGTGCTCTGGCCGCATCTGCTAGAAAATTTGCGGCTTGCTTTAACATGGGTAGGGAAGCTACTATGTCTTCTCTAGGGGTACCTGCTAAAAGGTCTACCTCCATATGATTTATCCAGATGGACATAGATCTGGCCATGTAGGTGGCAGCTACTCCAGGTCTTAAAATGGCCGTGGATGCCTCCCATGATTTTTTTAACAGAGCTTCACTCTTTTTATCCATGGGGCCCTTTAAAAGACCTACATCTTCAAAGGGTAGTGCCGATTTTTTCGTAATCTTAGCTACAGGAGAGTCAACTTTGGGGCACTTATCCCAAAGAGATGTATCCTCTTCTGCAAAAGGGTACTTCCTTTTAAATATTCTAGAGACCCCAGGGCTTTTTTAAGGGTCAGCCCATTCTTTTTTGATTAATTCTGAAATATTCGCATGAAGAAGAAACACTCTTTTACGTTTATCTCCTAGGCCTTTAAACAACATGTCTTGGACAGACTTAGACTGTTTTGAGTCTTCTAATTTTAAAGTCGCTCTAATAGTTTTGAGGAGATTGTCTGTTCTCTCAGTAGAGCAGAGGGGACGGCCAGACTCGTCTTCCGAAGATTCAGATGCAGAGTCGGAAATTAATTCCCCTTCATCTAGATCTTCCTGAATGTTGATGAGGAGGAAGAAGTCGCACTGAATTCTGATAAATCCCACCACCATAGGTGAACAAGACTCAATTAGTCGTAAACCTAAATACAAGAAAAAAACAAAAATAATACATTTTCCACCTCCCGGGGGGGGGGACTTACCGGGCTGAGGGCTCTGGTCGGGTCTGCAGACTTGCGTCCTGTGTCAATATCAGTGGGTGCCGACATTGCCAAAGATAGGACGCTGAGGTCATCCAAAACCGCTTCCCAGGAAAGAAAATGGAAGCTGAGATATCCCTCCCTCATTTTATAATGCTCGTTGCCTACGGGGAAGCACATCCGGAAGTGCCTCCAATCAAGTGACCCGCCTTCCTTATTGCGATAATTCACTTGGAAATTGCACAGCGCTGCCTCCAACCGGAGAACTTATGCCAAAGAGGCGGAGGGGCCGCACCACGAACCCCGCGACCATGCTCACTGCCACGATGTTCCATGAATCGTGCTTAATATGGGCACACAAAGAAAACAGTAACTCCCAGTTCCGACAGCGTCCAGCACCAGAAGGATTTCCACCATCCCAGAGGGACAGAAAACAACTGCCGCAGGTAAGATGAAGGGGCTATTTCAAGGATCTCCATTGTTTCCTGTACCTATGGGAGGCGGGGTAATCTTCCTGGTGGACCGTGCCCCTGGGAAGGTGTGGGGAAAAAAACTAACTTAGTTGCCCATAGCAACAAATCAGATTCCACTTTTCATTTTCAGAGCTTCACTTGATAAATTTGGTTTCAAATTCTGAGGGTTCAGAGATCTATTTGAAGAATGTGAGGATACAATCTAGTCTGACATTGTCTGCACTGGTTGGAATAAAGACCTTTTTGGCAAGTGGGGTTGTTGGTGTTCAGTTGACAATGTAAAGTTCAGAACCGTCTTTCCTTAGCTCTTACCTAAAAGTACTGAGAGATATCTGCAACAAGATGTCCAGTTTTCAACAGCAAATAATTTTATGTCACTCTGTCACAAGATGCCAGTGCTATATCTCTCTATGTGCAGCTAACCAGTGGAGGCCAAAAAAAGGATGCTGTAGCACTTGATGCCTTCAAACTTAGTTTCTTTATTCACTGAACACGCAATATTTCGTCTCTTATGAGTCTTTATCAAGCTTTTCACCCCAGAAGCAAGGATGGATGGATGGATAACATAGTAACATAGTTTATAAGGTGAAAAAAGACATTTGTCCATCCAGTTCTCCCTGTTATCCTGCAAGTTGATCCAGAGGAAGCCCAAAAAAAACTCCTCAGGCAGAGAGTTCCATAGTCTCACTGCTCTTACCGTAAAGAATCCTCTTCTATGTTTGTGTACAAACCTTCTTTCCTCCAGACGCAGAGGATGTCCCCTCATCACAGTCACAGTCCTGGGGATAAATAGATGATGGGAGAGATCTCTGTACTGACCCCTGATATATTTATACATAGTTATTAGATCTCCCCTCAGTCGTCTTTTTTCTAAAGTGAATAACCCTAATTTTGATAATCTTTCTGGGAACTGTAGTCCACCCATTCCAGTTATTACTTTAGTTGCCCTCCTCTGAACCCTCTCCAGCTCTGCTATGTCTGCCTTGTTCACAGGAGCCCAGAACTGTACACAGTCCTCCATGTGTGGTCTGACTAGTGATTTGTAAAGTGGCAGGACTATGTTCTCATCACGGGCATCTATGTCCCTTTTAATGCAACCCATTATCCTATTGGCCTTGGCAGCAGCTGTCTGACACTGGTTTCTACAACTTAGTTTGCTGTTCACAAAAATTTCTAGGTCCTTTTCCATGTCAGAGTTACCCAGTGTTTTACCATTTACAGTAGTATGTACTTTGCACACGGTAACAAACCCACTAAATTTATGATGGCTTTCATAAAGCAACGCAGGTGTAAAACTAAGATATCTGCAATAAAACAAGATAACGGCACCCTGACTGTAGAGGACAAAGATATCGCAAAAGCCTTTCATACATACTATTCCTCCCTATACAATATAAATTAATCTGATTCTGAGTTTATACAGTCTAAGAAGAAACAACTCACAGACACCTTTCTGAATGAGGTATCATTACCTTCCATCTCCCCCGAGCAAGCAGCCAATTCAGAAGCAGGAAGTTATTGAGGCTCTGCGGTCTATGGCAAAAGGGAAATCCCCTGGCCCTGATGGGCTACCTCTGATTTAATACAGCACCTTCGAAGAGACTCTGATGCGCCACCTACTCGGAGTTTATAACAATGCTCTAGCGGGAACCCCCTTCCTGCCTCAGTCTCTAGCAGCACACATTACGTTAATTCATAAAGCCCAAAAGGACCCTACTCTATGTCCTAATTATAGACTGATTTCCTTATTAAAAATGATATTAAACTATATGCAAAGATACTAGCTTCTAGAATAAAACCTTTATTACACGGAATTATCCACTCTGACCAAACTGGCTTCGTACCAGGTCGAGAGGGAAGAGATAATACATAAAAAATAATCAACTCTATATGCCTAGTGAAACAAACAAGAAGATCTATTGTGCTGCTGGGGACTGACGCAGAGAAGGCTTTTGACAGAGTGGCATGGCCTTTCATACGTAACACATTGACTAAATTTGGCTTTCCCACCCAATTTATAGAAGTTATTTTTTCAATGTATGCATCCCCTAGCGCTTATATCAGCGTGAATGATGCTCTATCCCCAGCAGTAAAGATATCTAATGGCACGAGAAAGGGCTGCCCACTTTCACCTATCCTGTTCATACTCTTTAGAACCTCTACTCCAAAGCATTAGACAGTCCCAAGAGATTATAGGACTAATTATCGGTAACTGTGAATACTGTACAAACAGGCGGCCTACGCAGATGACCTCCTCCTGCTGATTTCTAATCCTATACAGGCCTTTCCAGCTATTCTGCAAGCTTTTGACACTTTCGGATATATCTCTAATCATAAGATAAACCCAACGAAGTCCCAAGCCTTAGGCATTAACATACCTAACCATATTGTGGAGTCTTTAAAACAGACATCCCCCTTTGGGTGGACCACGGAATCGGTCATATTTCTCGGAATAAACATCACACTGGAGTATAATAAGTTATATGCAGCAAACTATAAACCCCTCTTGAAAGAGATACCAGAGATTTTAAGCTTCTGGACCCCAACATTTCTCTCATGGCTAGGACGTAAAAACATATATAATTCTCTTATTATACCTAAACTGACGTATCTTATGCAGGTTCTCCCGATCAAACTGCCACGTCAATTTTTCTCGCAGATTCACAGGATAAGCTCAAAATACATCTGGGGTGAGACTAGACCCAGGATTTCGCACAAAATCCTGCAGTTGTCTTTCACTAAAGGAGGAATTGGATTCCCTTCTATATATAGGTTTTACAAGTCCATTCATCTGGTTAGGTTAGTAGAGTGGATTAGACTACCACTATACAAACAATGGGTACAAATAGAGGAACACATAGTGAGGGAACCTCTGAGACATAAGATCTTTGCAGACTCGAGATCAACAGCAAAAATAAATGCATATGATTCTTTAGCTTCGGCAACATTAGGAGTGTGGAAAGTGGATAGTTTAAGAACTCATGGGTTTCCCTCCCCACTGCTGAAAGTAAGAGACTGTTTTGATTGGAGTGCCATTGATGCCCACGTGTTCCCTAAACAGATCAAAACCAGCTCTTTACCACTAAATGACATCTTAGACAAAAAGGGAACTATCTCAAGTTCCGAAGATTCTCCAGGGAACTTGTATTATATTAGAGAATGGGAAAGAGATCTTGGTCAGAAGTTTACAGAAGATGAGATTAAAGCTATCCTAATAGCGCCCAAATTGACATCGAGGTGTCTAAACTTACAAGAAAATGCTTTCAAAATAATGTCCCGTTGGTACGTCTAAAGAAAATGTACACAACCACATCAGATGTATGCTGGAGGTGCAAGACACAAGTAGGAGAATTTTTTACATATTTGGTGGTCGTGCCTCAAGTTAGAGAGCTTCTGGAAAGAGGTATTTGAACAGATGTTTAAACTATTTCAACATCTAAAACAGAAAATCCCTAAAACACCAATGGTGGCTTTACTGTCTGTATTGCCCGTCGTGATTCCAGCAGCAGCTAGAGCTCTGATAAGCGTTCTACTGGCCTGTGCCAGAATGCTAATTGCCTATAAGTGGAAGTCTGACTCCCCGCCTACGATCCCTCAGTGGATTAATAAAATAAATTATATTGCTAGGCTTGAAGAATTGTCTTTTTGGGAATTAAGAAATAGGACCAAATATGATAAGATATGGTCGCCGTGAATAAAACAGAAGAGTTCCTAATTTGAGCTGGCTGCTCACACAGGCTTGGAGTTTAGGAAATGGTTGTCACATCTTGATTCTCTGACTCTGCTTTACGGAGCTGCAGACGGGCAATGGAATACGTTATGACTCACTGGTGGCGTCTCCTTTCTAGGATTGTAATATCAATAGGATTGTTTGAATTATAGAACAGATATCCTTATTGCTTTACCCTCCCACCTTCATTACCTTTACTAACTTGTTATGTGTTCCAGAAAATGTAGTTAAGAGTTGTTTTTCTGCAGTCAGCTAAATCAGACTTCAAGGATTAAACCCATGTATGTCAGGATTAGGTTATGACTAGGGATGAGCGAACCGAACCGCAACGAACTAGATTCGTTACGAACTTTTCCAAAAGTTCGGTTTGTCACCGAACCAAACTTTGAGAAAGTTCGTTACGAATCCGGTTAAAATATCAACGGCGACGCAAAACTGTACTCATTGTGTTCATGTATGAGCGAACATGCTTTGCGTACGCATTTTAAAATTGGTACGCTAATAATACGCATATTTTAATCTGTACACTAATGCGTACGCATTTTGACAATTTGTACGCTATGTGTACGCATTTGCGTACAGATTAAAATATGCATATGATTAGCGTACCGATTTTAAAATGCGTACGCAAATACGCAAAAATGGCACTCGAGCATGTTCGGCCGAGCATGCTCGCTCATCTCTAATAGCAACTGCAACAAAATGAAACTATACCCTATCAGACTCCCACTATTGTAGCTGCAATTATTCAGCCGTTATAGCAAGGTTCGTTTTAGGTTTGGTTCGTACGAATCCGAACTTCACGAAAGTTCGCCGAACCGAACCGAACTTTTCAAAAGTTCGCTCATCCCTAGTTATGACAAATTATTACAAGATGATAATATGGGATACACAATTCTCACTCTCATTTTCTATCAATCTATAGCACAGAACTTTCATTACAGCTGAACTGTGTGTAAGTTTATGATCACTTGGACTGCATACTATTTTAACTACAATTATTCTTTGTTGTACCTTGTGATAATTTTGCCTGGTTTAGGCAATGTTGTTAACCTTTTATATGAAAACCCAATAAAAAGAATTAAAAAAAAAAAAAAGTTCGGTATTTTTGTTTCTCCCTGAAGAAACACTCTTTTGAATGACAATTTGAAGGTTATTATATTATGCACTTATACATAAAAAATAAATATCCCACAACCTGTAGTATCAGGCTGTACTTTCACCCCAATAACAGAAGCAAGGATTACTGGAATTTCTGATGTATCATAGAATGCAAACATTCTAAAATCAGTAGTATTAGGGCAATTTGGATCTCCAATTGGTGCAGCAAGGTGTAAAAGAATCCATCCTATTACCCAGGCTTTACATTCTCCTACTGGTCCAATCAACCTCCCTATAGTGTGGATAATGCTTCCCTATCACAGTTGGGAAAAAAGTATTTAGTCAGCCACCAATTCTGCAAGTTCTTCCACTTAAAAGGATGAGGTTGGCCTGTAATTGACATCATAGGTAGACCTCAACTATGAGAGACAAAATGAGAAATCCAGAAAATCACATTGTCTGATTTTTAAAGAATTTATTTGCAAATTATGGTGGAAAATAAGTATTTGGTCAATAACAAAAGTTCATCTCAATACTTTGTTATATATCCTTTGTTGGCAATGACAGAGGTCAGACGTTTTCTGTCTTCACAAGGTTGGCACACACTGTTGTGGTATGTTGGCCCATTCTTCCATGCAGATCTCCTCTAGAGAAGTGATGTTTTCGGGCTGTCGCTGGGCAACACAGACTTTCAACTCTCTCCAAAGGTTTTCTATGGGGTTGAGATCTGGAGACTGGCTCGGCCACTCCAGGACCTTGAAATGCTTCTTACGAAGCCACTCCTTCATTGCCCTGGTGGTGTGCTTGGGATCATTGTTATGCTGAAAGACCCAGCCACGTTTCATCTTCAATGCTCTTGCTGATGGAAGGAGGTTTGCACTCAAAATCTCCCGATACATGGCCCCATTCATTCTTTCATGTACACGGATCAGTCGTCCTGGTCCTTTTGCAGTGAAACAACCTCAAAGCATGATGTTGCCCCCCCATGCTTCACAGTAGGTGTGGTGTTCTTTGGATGCAACTCGGCATTCACTCTCCTCCAAACACAACGAGTTGTGTTTCTACCAAACAGTTCTACTTTGGTTTCATCTGACCATATGACATTCTCCCAATACTCTTCTGGAACATCCAAATGCTCTCTTGCAAACTTCAGACAGGCCCGGATATGTACTAGCTTAAGCAGGGGACACGTCTGGCACTGCAGGATCTGAGTCCCTGGCAGTGTAATGTGCTACTGACGGTAGCCTTTGTTACGTTGGTCCCAGCTTTCTGCAGGTCATTCACTAGGTCCCCCCATGTGGTTCTGGGATTTTTGCTCACAGTTCTTGTGATCATTTTGACCCCACGGGGTAAGATCTTTAGTTGAGCCCCTGATGGAGGGAGATTATCAGTGGTCTTGTATGTCTTCCATTTTCTAATTATTGCTCCCACAGTTGATTTCACCACACCAAGCTGCTTGCCTATTGCAGATTCAGTCTTCCCAGCCTGGTGCAGGTCCTTCGACCGCTCTTTGGTCTTAACCACAGTGGAGTTTGGAGTGTGACTGTTTGAGGTTGTGGACAGGTGTATTTTATACTGATAACAAACAAGAGCTATTACTACAGGTGATGAGTGGAGGACAGAGGAACCTTTTATATAAGAAGTTACAGGTCTGTGAGAGCCAGAAATCTTACTTGTTTGTAGGTGACCAAATACTCATTTTCCACCATAATTTGCAAATAAATTCTTTAAAAATCAGACAAAGTGATTTTCTGGATTTCTCATGTTGTCTCTCATAATTGAGGTCTACCTATGATGTCAATTACAGGCCGACCTCATCTTTATAAGTGGGAGAACTTGCAGAATTGGTGGCTGACTGAATACTTTTATCCCCACTGTATATCTCTACACTAATCGTAATCACTGTCCCTAGCGCCTGTAACATCTCTCCCTGCACTAAGTTCACTACAAAATGGCGGAGATTGAGCAGGCTGAGGCTATTTATTGGGCTGTGACATCACTGGTGCTTGCTGGTGATTGGCTGCATGCATGGCATTGTGGATGATACCTCTTTCCCAGAGTTCTTAGTTCCTCGTTCTAAGATATGCAGCAGCTATTTTAGAAAAAATCAGATTCTTTACCATGAAGTGTGAGGAAATTCAACTTCGGGACCAATCAAATTTTTCCAGAAATTCGGATCAAATTCCACTTTGTCAACTTTGATATGTTCATCTTTAAAAAAAATAAAAAAGAAACATGTGAGATGTATTTTTGCATGTCCTGCACTCAAACTTTTGTGCAGGTTACTGTGTCTACTTGACAAAGCGGTTGTTGGCTCTTCCCTAATTCTCTTATGGTCAGTCTGCTGCCCCTGTTGCTCATTCAGTGACCCCCTGTTGTGCTGTATATGGCTCATGTGGTTGTGCTTTGTATAATATTATAGAATAGTTGATATCAAAATAGTTAATGTCTAATTTGTGGCAATTGTATTGTTTTTTGGCAGCTGTCTAAGTATATGACAAATGCAGATTATATGGATCATTCTGGAGACCCCATTCGCTTTAATGAGAGAGGAAAAATTCCCTCCAAGTGGCTTTTAGCAAACTTGTTTTTTCAGAGCAATCACAAGCGTTATCTTTGGTATACTTTATCCTTGGCCTCCTTTGGAGAATCTCCACAAACGAAAGCAGTGCTTGATATCGACCTAGGAAGCATTATATGGAAAAATGACAAAGTAAGAGAAGACAAATGATAATAAATCTTATATAAGAAATTTATGAAATTCATTAACCAAAATACATTTATATAATTGTAATAAATACTGTAAGAGATTTACAAATGTGGAAATTAATCTCATATGAACTAATTTAATAAGAAAAAGTTATACATTAACCTATTAATTGTTTTTAAGAGGAACATTTAGGTGGGTTATCCATGGTGCCCCCTCCTGTCCATGGCTGTGTCTGGTAATGCAGCTAATACTCGTTCAAGTAAAAGGAGGTCAATCTTCAGGAACAGGAGTGCACCTAGTCTTTCTGCTGCCTGAGGTAAAAACTGAAATGCCCCCCCCCCCCACATCACTGGATGACATGGGAGATGGGGGAGGATGGACACGTAGTTCTCAAACTCTGCAGAGACAAGCGATGGCTGAACAAAAATCATCATGGTGATCTGGTCTGAATGGAGAAGATAAAGAGAGAGAATGTCGGTATCCTCTGATCCTCTTCTCTATTCAGACCAGATCACCATGATGATTTTTGTTCAGCTATCACTTGCCTCTGCAGAGTTTGACAACTACTTTTCCATCCTCCTCCTTCTGAACACCCCATCCTGACACATCTAATATTGTGTCCACTGTGTTTCTCAATACTATACTGCAGAAACAGATAATCCCCCTGAAAATACTATTACCACACAGATAGTTCGCCGCCAATAATTATTGGCACACAAGTGCCCTATAGAATACCTGTGCTCAGCAAATAGTGTCCTTGAAACATGTAGTGCAGTTAGCATAGTGTTCTCCAAAAATAATTGTGTTAAACTGCTACTGTGCCAGGGTGCCTCCCAATGTAACAGTCCTCCCCAAAGTCCCACCAATAGTACTAATTCTCTGCCAGAGTGCATTACGTGGTAACAGTGCACCCAATAGTGATATTGTCCCTCATTTTGACCCAGAAGTAATAATGCTCCAATAGTGCCCCCAGCACTATTAATCCCCCCCATGATTTGTACTTGTACAAAAATACCCCCTTATAATGTATGCCAGTACGAAAAAAATTGAATAAAATAGACTCCTGTACTCCACTATGAGATTTATTTCTTATGGAAGCTCTCATTAGCACCAGAGGACCAGGAAGCGATGAAGGAGCTGTACTCACTGCTTCCTGATCCTCCGCTCGGCTGTCGGCTTTGCAGGGCTGCGCACAGTGTGAGGGCGCTCTGTGACCGAACGCTGTGCGCGCCAGTTCACAGCACAGCCGACAGCAGGAGGGAGCAGAGTGCAGGCGATGAGAAGCGGTGTCCAGGAGCAGGAGAGGTAAGTGCTTTATTTATTTTATATTCTCTATGGCTGGGGGATGATACAGGCAGTGGGAGCTCATATTGGGGGCTGATAGAGGCATTGGGGGCTAATGGAGGTATGAGGGCTGATACAGGCATTGGGGGCTCATATTGGGGGCTGATACAGGCATTGTGGGATGATGGAGGCATTGGGGGCTCATATCGGGGGCTGATAGAGGCATTGGAGGCTGTTGGAGGCATGGCGGCTGATATTGAAGGCATTGAGGGCTGATAGAGGCATGGGTGGCTGATATTGGAGGCATTGGGGGCTTATATAGGAGACATTGGGGGCTGATATGAGAGGTAATGCATGCTGATGAGAGGCATGGGGCTCTTATCTGAGATCTGATTGGGGGTTATTCACATTGGGTCTGATCTGAGGTCTTATTGGGGGTCTGATTGGGGCTGAGCTGAGGTCTGATGAAAAATATTTTTTTCTTATTGTCCTCATGTAAAACCTAGGTGCGTCTTATAGGGCGAAAAATACGGTAAGTCCTTTTGGTTCCAAAGTATTAAGTTCATATATCCATTTCAGTTCACGTCTTTTAAGTAGGTTCTCTCTATCTCCACCTCTTTTCAGTTTTGGAATACCATCAATAATCATTATTATCAAAATTGGGATGTCCAATTTTTTTTTTTTAATTTTGCATTTATGTTGGATTCATGTTGTCTCTCCAATGTATAAGAGACCATAGGGTCACTGAAGTATATAAATAACATAAAAGGAGTCACATGTGTACCTCTGTCTAATTGTATATCGTTTTCCAGTAAGGGGACGAACAAATGAGTTGCCCTTTAAAATACTATTACAATGGCAGCAGTTGAGACATGGGAAGCAGCTAGAGATAAGCGAATCACTGAAAATTCGCTTAGGCGAGTGTTTGCCGAATTTTTGAAAGATTTGTTCTTAGTACGAATTTATTCGGTCGAATTTACGTTAAAAAATAATTGTTGTTTTGCGAACACAATACGTAAGCATTAGCGTACAAAAGTGTGTATGAATCGTTAGCATACTATTGACTCGCGATTGCGTTATACGCACAAGGCTAGGCTGCGGCGTACAGTTTTTAGAAGCAGTCCATGTGCGCTAGAAAAGTTAGGTGCTCACTGCTAGCTATCCAGAGAAGTGCATAATTTACTTGGCATGATAAAACACTGGAACACAGTCCAAAATTCAATTGTAATCCACATGAGCTAATTTTGTAATCCAAACAGGTAACTTGTAGTCCACATGGATAGTATAAAATAGCAGTGAATAGAGAACCCTCTTTGCATAGAGGGCTCCCAAATAACCTGAGAATGGGGGGAAAGGGAAATAGGCGCAAATGGAAATTTTCTGCAGAATGGGAGGGGGGGTTAGTTCAGACAAGCCATGTCCATCTGGGTGAGAGTCAAACAGGTGGCAATACAAACTAAACAAAGAAAAAAAGTGGCAACTAACTCTCACCCATCAGGTGCAGTCCATGGTATGGCTCTTGAGGTGTCCTTGAGAAAGCCAGTAGTTGGGTCCCTTAGATGAGGGACCTGAAGTCCTCCTCGCTTGATCTGCTACTGAAAGACATCAGAAGACGCTCCTGCCTCTTATAGGCCACGCTGGCTGCCATGGTGGAACTCCACTGCCCTCTTCTTCCGGAAGTAGGATTTGGCCGGGTCCGGGTGGTGGTCATGCTGGTGAGCACTGCAGCTACTTGCGCTTTTCTGGATCCTCCTGCTGGGACAGCAGGGGTAAGGACTTCTGGCTGCAGCGGTTCCGGCACAGTTCCACCCAGGGAAGAAGCCCCAGTTGCCGTGACTGCTGCTGGCTTCATTTTCCACGGTAGTTGGTATTGGTGGATCACCGTGGACTAGAACGTAAAAAATGAAGTTGTCAGCTGACCCAGCTGAAAGGACTGTGATGGTGGTGGTGGAAGTCCAGGTATCAGAGGCTCTGGCTGTGGCTTCTCCCTGAAGCATAGGGTGCCATATGGTGACTCCTGAAGCGCACTCGAACTTTGCCTGGTGGTTCCTCCGGCCACACTTCAGGTGGTGATGTTGGGACTAGGGGCTTAGACAGTAGGGTAACCCTGGAAGTGAAGGGGCCTTACAGTGATGCCATAGGGGTGTACTCCACCAGATCCCCCACATACAGGCTGTGACGAGGCTGGGACAGGTACACCCATTTAACTGACCTGTGGCCCACCAAGTACTCCAAGTACTCCTTGAAGCCAGAGCCTCGCTCTACCGAAAATCAAAGGACAGTTCCCTTTCGGCACTCCAATGTAGGATCTCCCACCTAGGATGGTCCAGTACCTGGATTACCAAGTCCTCTACAGTATTCTTGTAGTCCAGAGGGTCTGCACGTGGGCCATCACCAATGCTGGCACAAATGGGTTCTGCCTTATGGAAGGTGTTGTTGATCTCCTCCTGGGCGGCAAAGTGGAAGCTCCAGCCGCCTCCGCCACAATGCGCAGCAATCTCAGCAGCCAGTAAGGAGAATAAGGGCACTGAAGCTGAGTTTCTCCTCTTGAGTTCAGAGTGTGACACCCTGATGTCTGGAGCGGATGGTGGTTCAGGGAATTCAAAGACCATCTGGTTCCAGTTCGGATGCAGCTCTTAAGCCATGCTTGCTACTGCTGATCAGTGTTCAGTGCTGGTCTAAACTGGTTCATAGGAGGGTGGAGTACTGAGGGAGGAGTCTTAACTCCCTATACGTGCAAATAGTTAGATCCCGGTGGGGATCTAACTGTTCTGAGGGGGGCGTATCTTTACTATCCCACTTTTGCAGGGGTGTATTGTAATTTTCCAGCTTCACAAAGAATGCGTACATTACATACGTAGCGTACGTATCGTACATATCGTACGTATCATTAGCGTTCAAAATTTTATGAAAATTTTGGAATAATCCGAAGCGAATCCGAAAAAATCCGGATTCACTTCGGAGTAGAAAATTTGTAAGATTCAATACGAATCTACGAAGTGGCGAATAGATTCACTCAACTCTAGAAGCAGCCTGTCTTTTGTGGTGCTCCCCCAGTCTCTGATTGTTCAGCATGCACTAATTTGTCACGTAGATTGTTGGACCGTCTGTATGACATTAATGGAATGAAAAAAAGAATGAACAAATCTGTGAAAGAATCTGTCGTTTTTTTCTGATGACTTTTCCTATCCTGTAACTAAGGTGAGTATAATTGGACACAAAAGGGATCCTCTTATTATTATCCCTTCTACGATTGGTAAATAATGTCAAGTCTTGTGGCATGGTTCTTATTTTATGTTGGTGTCTCTTGACCAGAGGCTTTGTGTAGCCCCCAGCAAGAATTTTTTCATCTGGTAATGAAATACAGAAATGATATAAAAAGGTATACTGATGATAAAGCCGAGCTCACAGTTTTTTATAATTTTCTTAATATAATAAGATTTTACACTGATTATATTTTACTTACTATCCCAGATGCCAGTGTCTCGGTGTAATGAGCCGTGTTCTCCAGGATACAGGAAAGCTTCTAATGAAGGATATCACATCTGCTGCTATGACTGTGCCCCATGTTCTGAGGGTGAAGTGTCAAATATAACAGGTAAAGTAAATTAAGGATAAGCAAATCAATTCTATTAGTTGAGAATCTAGCAATGTTTTGTGTGGAAGATAAAGAAAATGCCTAGTATGCGTAGTCATGTTATGCAAGGAGAATGCAAGGAGAGTGCACCAAGATCGTGTACATCGGTGTGCAGTGCACCAAGATTCATAGCTAATCCCTTCTGTTAAACAAAAAAAGAAACATGTACAGCACCCTTCAATAAAGCTGTATCCAAACGGTTCCTTAGTGGCACAGAATAAAGAATTGGAGGCAGCGCCAATAAAGTAGTGGATAAAAAAAGGATATTTTATTCTATGTTGTGGCAGTCCAAACACCTGCATTAATCCCTTCTGTTAGCTGTTGAGTTACTGTATGTCAGTATTATAGGTAATTGTGGACTTAACTGTGCGGTGCACTATAATTGAAGTAGTCAACAGCAGTGGCAGTAGCAGTGACAGTATGACACAGTTAGTATTTGGTCAGGATTTTGCATCAGTATTTGATCAGATTTTGATCAGTATTTGTAGGCCAAAACCAGGAATAGTTCAAAAACAGAGATAAGTATAGTGCTGTGGACCCACTCCAGCTTCTGCCTTACAAATGCTGCTAAAATACTAATACTAATGCAAAATACCAATTGCTCACAGTGTGAAAGAGGCCTTATGATCAATTTGATTCTGTATATGCCATATTCGCCAGAAAACTCTTTTTTTAATAGGAAAAAAAGGTCCTGCATGCAGATTTTAATGGTCTCTATCGCAAATTCAGTATTTGGTCAGTATTTTGTATCAGTATTTCATCTGTATTTGTAAGCCAAAACTAGGAGTGGGTCCAAATCAAAATTATCAGGCAAAACAGCTCAGGACATCATGACTAGAGATGAGCTAATTTTTCAAAAATTCAATTCGGCTGGTTCGCCGAATTTTCCGAAAAGATTTGCTTCAAAACGAATAAATTTGTGGCGAATCGCGTTAAAAAACGGCTACTTCCAGGCTGCAGAGAGCCTGGATAGTGGTGTAGAACACTGTGCCTTGCAGTAAAACGCATAGGGAGTCTACTGTGCTAGTGAAAGTATACTGTGAGCCAATGTGACACGCACATAACAGGCGTCGCTCTTTGAATCGCTGCACACTTTTATGTATTTGAGCAGTTAAGGGGCCAAAACTCACTGAATAACTCAAGTCTGAACTCAGCCTTACAGGTCAATGTTAGCGCCCCAGACAGGTTGGAGATAGCAGTGGCAGCAGTATCAGCAAACTATAGAGTGGCACAACGACAGTGTGGCCAGGTGGCAGCAGCATGAGTTGGCCACAGAGTGGAAGAATGACAGACCCTGGAAGTGGCATCAGCAGTGGAAGTAGTAGTACAATTTGGAGGCCACAGAGTGGCACAATTACCTAATTTTGACATAGCAGCAGCTAGTAGATGGCATGTGGAGTCGGCGGCGACAGCAGCATCAGGCCGGAGAGTGGCATGATGACATACCCTGAAGAGATGACCGTAATAAAAAATTCTCGTCCTTTTGATTAAGATCAACTGTAGCATATGTTCTTATCAGTATTGGGGCTGGTTATGCGAGCGGACGGGAACGTAAGACAGAGGAGGTGCAGTGAAGGCTTCAGCTTTGCCTCGACTGTGACAAAATGTCAGTATTGACCCAAGATGCCAAGAAAGTTTGGAGTTCCATCTTGAGATCAAGCTGGCGGTCTGCAGGGAGCTGAGCTACCACCTGTGGGAGCCCCTGCCTCTCGCCTCCCCCATGCTCATCGCTGAGTGTCCCAGGGGCCGGAATCGTTTACATTTTAAAATTTTAGTGTTCAAAACAAACAGGGCTTCCTGTGTACTTTAGCTTTGAATAATGGAATAGGACTACAGAATGTACCAAAAATGTATGCCTGACATGCTGCTGCCGAGCAGAAGGTCCAAAAAATTCAAATCAATTTACTAGGCCATTGAGTGGCACCATAACAGCAGCTGAAGAGGCAGCAGCAGTCAAACAAATTTCAAGGCCACAGAGTGGCACCATAACAGCAGTTGCAAGAGGCAGCAGTCGAATAAATTTCAAGGCCACAGAGTGGCACAGTAAAAGCATCTGCAAGAGGCAGTAGTCGAATACATTTCAAGGCCACAGAGTGGCACAGTAACAGCATCTGCAAGGTGCAGCAGTCGAATACATTTCAAGGCCACAGAGTGGGAGAGGCAGCAGGAGTCGTACTAATTTTAATGAGACAGACTGGCACAGTGACATACCCTGGGAGAGGCAGCAGCAGTCATAAAAATTTAAATGCAAAATACCGTAGAGTGGCACAATTACATAATTTGGAGGTAGCGGCAGCTAGGACACAGCATGTGGAGGCGGCAGCAGCAGCAAGAGTAGGCCACAGAGTAGCACAACTACATAATTTGGAGGTAGCAGCAGCTAGGACACAGCATGTGGAGGCGACAGCTGCTTGAGTAGCCCACAGAGTGGCACAATCAGAAAATTTGAAGTTAGCGGCAGCTAATACACAGCATATGGAGGTGGCAGCAGCAGCATGAGTAGGCCACAGAGTGGCACAATTACATAATTTGGAGGTAGCGGCAGCTAGGACACTGCGTGTGGAGGCGGCAGCAGCAGCATCAGGCCACAGAGTGGCATGGTGACATAGCCTGGAGGTGACAGCAGTAGCAGCATGAGGAGACATGATTGTTGAGGTGGCAGCAGCATCAGAGGTGACAGAGTGGACAGGTGGGTGGCAATACCAGTCACTGGTAAAGATGCTGGATGGTAGAAGGAGCAGCTAGTACATGTGTGGCATCAGGCGGGTGGCAACATTATAAGAGTGGCTGAGGCAGGTAGCCTGAAGAATACAGTCTCATTTGTCAAGGTTTGGTTTACGTATCATGGCTGATCTAATCTGATGCATCAAGTTGGTGGGTGGGAATCCTGGCTGATCCACGCCTGATTCATCTTGACAAAGGTGAGTCTTTCCACATTTTGGAAGGACAGGCGAGTTCTTCTTGGGGTAACTATGGCCCCCGCCGCACTGAACACCCGCTCTGATGCCACACTACTACCCAGGCAGGACAGCTTCTCCAATGCAAACTAGGCCAGTTGCGGCCACAAATCCAGTTTGGCTGCCCAGTAGTCGAGCGGATCTTCAATGACGGGTGGCAGGGTGCTGTCCAGGTAGGCCACCACCTGCTGGTTTAGGGTCTGCTTTGAGTACTTTCCGCACTTGGCGGGTGAAGAAAGCTGCTCATCAGCGACTCCAGACTCAAGTTGCTGCTGATGGAGCTGGTACTACTTCTATCCCCCCACCCCTCCACAGCAGCCGTGGCAGTGGTACATGATTGCTTGACCCCCTGGTCAGACCTGTGAGAGGATGGACGATGATGCAGATAGGCAGCAGCCAACTGAATACATAGGATGTCTCTATAGTAGTTCAGTTTGTCCTCCCTCTCAGCAGGTGAAAAAAAGGCCCCCATTTTAGACCGGTAGCGGGGGTCCAAGAGGGTGGAGAGTCAGAAGTCATCCCTCTTCCGGATGGTGACTATTCGGCTGTCACTAAGTAAGCAAGTGAGCATGCATCGGGCCATTTGCACAAGTGACTCGGAGGGACTCCCTACCTCCAACTCCACTGTATACTGCCATGGTGTCTCTGGGTCATCTGCCTCATCTTCCGCATCTCCCTCTACCTCTTCTGGCTGCTCCTCCTCTTCTGTTACCTGGGTAGAAAAGACACTAAATGCTTGTGCTCCAATGTCCTCCCCCTGCTCCAGTTCAGCCCCCACCGGACTCATGTGGCCGTGAGATGCAGTCTCTACGTCTCCAGTCCCCTGACCAAAAAGATTTTGCAGCATCTTCTGCAGGACATGAAGCAGTGGAATGACATTGTTCATACCGTAGTCCTGGCGACTGACAAATAACGTGGCCTCTTCAAAGGGCCTGAGCAAGCGGCAGGTGTCACGCATGAGCTGCACTGGCTGACATCAAAATTACACAGGGGAGTACTCCTGTCCGTTTGGATCATTAAGAAATTGTTTATGGCCTTTCTCTGTTTGTACAGTCGGTCCAACATATGGAGGGTAGAATTCCAACTGGTGGAAATGTCACATATCAGCCTATGTTGGGGGACACCGTTCTGCCACTGCAGCTCAAGGAGGGTGTGCTTGGCGCTGTAGGAATGGCTGAAGTGCATGCAAAGTTTACTGGCCATTTTTAGAATGTTTTGCAGATGGGTGGAAGACTTGAACCATTTGACAACCAGATTAAATACGTGCGCCATGCAGGGCGCATGGCTCATCCCTCTTTGGCGCAGCACGGACACCATGTTATTTCCATTACCTGTCACCATGGTTCCGATTTTTAGTTGTCGAGGAGAAAGCCAGCAATAAATTTCTTCTTTTATGAGCAGTTCCTCCCCTGTGTGACTTCGTTTGCCCAGCCAAACCAGGCGTAGAACTGCGTGACACCGCCATGCCCTGCACATGTGGTACGCTGGAGGAGCGCTATGACTTGGCCCTGCAGTGGAATCTGAGGTGGTGGAGAAGGAGCCGGACATTAGCGCAGGATCAGCACTTTGACAACGAGGAGAAGAAAGAGGCGTCACCTGTTCAAGTTGCTTGTGTGGCTGTGGCACATTAACCCAGTGGGCCATAAAGGACATGTACTGTCCCTGACCGTAGTTACAACTCCACACGTCGGCACTGCCGTGCACTTTGGCAGACACCGACAGGCTCAAGGACTGGGCCACCTTCTCTTCTACTTGGGCTTGGGACTCTCCACCTCAGCTCGGCACAAGACATCAGTTCTCTGAGTCCACCAGTTGAAAAGGGAGGGACTGCAGCACGAGCAACTTGGACAGGAGCACGGTCAGCTTCTGCGCTGTAGGATGGCTGGACGTGTACTGCTGTCTCTTTGCAATCGCCTCGGTGAACGACTGCTGCCGTAATGAGTGGCGAGGAATAAGAGGAGGAGGAGCAGGAGCATCTGGAGCGGTAGATAATGACAGACAGCTCCCTTCGGCAGATGTGCTGGAGCCTTGACTGCCTGAAATGGGATGCGTGCCACTGGGTGATGCTGATGTTGCTGCTGCCGACTGGATCGCCACATCTGAGCCACTTTGTGGTGACGCTGCATATGTTGGCGCAGGGCCCTGGTGCCAACATTAGCACCCTGGCCACGCTTCACTTTCTGACCACAGATTCTACATATAGCCATGTTTACCTCCTCAGGCATCTTAACAAAAAACTTCCACACCACCGAGTAGGCGATTTTACCACCAGCACTCCGCACTGATTGAGTGGTACCTCCGCTGCCTGGGTGAGCCCCTGCGCCGCTCTTTTCATGGCCGGAAAGCACCTGCGAAGAGTGTGGTCTACCCCGTGCCCGTTTGACTCCCGACCTCGCACTGCTGCCACTCCGCTGATTAACGGCCACACTACCGATTTGCTGCCTGCACCGCTGCCTGACGTGCAAGCTGTCAGTCTCGTCTGCAGATGATAATGATGATGATGATGAAGCCCTTGCTTCACCCTGCCTGCCAAGTGCAATCGGCTACACCATCATCAACTACAGTTTGCACGTCTCCAATGTTCTCCTCAACTGTCTCGGTGTACAAAGACTGACCGCTCTCAACATGACCTCCCACTACACTCTCCTCATCTTGACCGCCTACTGGAAGGAGCGGATTTCTGCCCCACCTCTTGGCTTCCCAGTAGCTGCTGACTGTCCTCAAGTAGGTCGTCCTCGCTGTATAGTGGCGCAGAGCCCATAGCATACAGTACTTCTCTGGCTGAGGGAACTGAAAAGGACAGAGGCAGGTTGAGGACAGGTGAGGGCACTGGAGCTGCTCCAGGCCCATGCCAACTAAGGGTTGTGTCTGACGAACCCACCAACTCTTGGCTGGGGGTTTCAGATGTCATCTGGGAGGAAGTGGATGACCGGGTCAACCATTCAAGATCATCTGGGTTGGTGATCAACACATGACAACTAGATGACACCGGTAGCTGTGGCCTCAACAAGTGACCCTGAATGCCACATCCCCTTCCTCTGCTGAGACCTGTGCCTGTTCCCCAAAAAATTTGTGCCACTGCCCCTCCCCTGTGAAGGCCCTGTCACCCCTCTTTCTGACATCCTGTTTGATAAAAAAAAATTAAAATAAAATAAAATGAAGAATACCCCAAAAATTATACTTTGCTCACTGCCTTGCACAACGACTTAACTATTTCTTTCAGAAATATTGTCACCTACACAGTGGGTTAACAATGGGTTACTGAACTCCAGCAGGGGCGGACTGGAAACTTAAAGTGGCCCTGGAAAAAGATACTTAAAGTGGCCCCATTTTGTAGTCAGGTCCAAATAGATGGAAGACGGGGCCAGCAATACCAAATGGTGGCACATTATACCACCCCGAGCCAAAATACCACAGTTCATCGCAAAATACTGCCAGTAGCACAAAATACATCCCAAAAAAAAACATCCACTGGCCGGCTGTGGATCCACCGGGAAATTTCCCTGTAAGGCCTATGGCCAATCCACCCCTGAACTGCAGTACAATGGGTTACTGCACAGCACTATACACTTTGTTTATATAGTGACTGAGGCTACGACTATCAATGTAAAAGGAACGAGCCCAGAACCACGTCTTAATTCTTTTTTGGGCAATTCAACTTCACTAACTACGTTAGCACAATATCACACTTTTCTGTTTGGATTGCGAATGACGCCAAAAATACTTAGTTAAAATGAACGACCGCAAAAAAACATATTAACTGTTTTTTTGGCCAATTCAACTTCGCCAAGGAAGTTTTATTTTTTTCTTTACCCAACACAACACAAAAGATATATATTTTTTTCTCTATATATGTCCCCCAAACAAGGCTCTGACCCTGTTACTGCATTGCAGTAAGGGACACTAGTGGTGCTTCTTTGAATAAAACACCACAATACAGCCTTTAGAACAGAGTGCAGTGCTGTATAACAGGCTAACCCCAATGCCCACTCACTGCTGCTCAGTGTAATAGAATAGCGATTTCACTGCCTGATAATCCCTATGGATTCTGTCTATAAATCGTCCCTCTCCTATCCCTGCAATTCAGATTATCTATCCCTGATCTCCTCATTTATTTTCTTTAGTTTTTCTATCACTTGCCCTATTTCTCCTGACGTCTGTCTCTGGTCTAACATGAAATAGCAAATGGCGGATTCCAGCGCTGCAGAGATATTTATAGGGCTGTGACATCACAGGACCTGGCTGGCTGCTAATTGGCTACATGTCTGCATGTGATCGCATTGTGGGTGTTTACTTCTTTGTCCCAGAAATGTTTCCCCCATGTCATGCCATGTGCTTGCGGCCATTTTAGGGGGAAAAAAAAAGATTTGTTGCCACGAATCACCATAAAATTCGCTTTTGTGGCAAATCGAATTTTCCATGAAATTCGTAACAAATTCCACTTTGTCAGCTTCGATTCGCTCATCTCTAATCATGACATCCACACTTAGAAAACCTATTTAAGGTAATACTCTATTGCATGCTAAAACTTATCATCTTCCTTTGAACATGAGGCTAACAATATAGGGACCAGTCTATTAGCTGGGGGCTATCCACAATGGATGTTCACACAAGTCTTGACACAAGTCGCAAGAACAAAACAAAAAAAAATGGACATCATTTACTATTTAATAAACAGAAAAAAAACAAGGACTTAAAAATACTCCCATTAACGCTACAATATAACCCTCTATTTTGCCATATACATTCTTTGTTTTTCAGGTACAGTGAAGAAAAAAGTATGTAGTCAGCCACCAATTCTGCAAGTTCTCCCACTTATAAAGATGAGGTTGGTCTGTAATTGACATCATAGGTAGACCTCAACTATGAGAGACAACATGAGAAATCCAGAAAACCACATTGTCTGATTTTTAAAGAATTTATTTGCAAATTATGGTGGACAATAAGTATTCAGTCAATAACAAAAGTTCATCTCAATACTTTGTTATATATCCTTTGTTGGCAATGACAGAGGCCAAACGTTTTCTGTAAGTCTTCACAAGGTGAGCACACATTGTTACTGGTATGTTGGCCCATTCCTCCATGCTGATCTCCTGTAGAGCTGTGATGTTTTTGGGCTGTCGCTGGGCAACACAGACTTTCAACTCTCTCCAAAGGTTTTCTTTAGATCTGGGGTTGAGATCTGGAGACTGGCAAGGCCATTCAAGGACCTTGAAATGCTTCTTACGAAGCCACTCCTTCGCTGCCCTGGCGGTGTGCTTGGGCTTGTCATGCTGAAAGACTCAGCCATGTTTCATCTTCAATGCCCTTGCTGATGGAAGGAGGTTTGCACTCAAAATCTCATCATACATGGCCTCATTCATTCTTTCATGTACATGGATCAGTCGTCCTGGTCCCTTTCTGGAGAAACAGCCTCAAAGCATGATGTTGCCACCTCCATGCTTCACAGTAGGTATGGTGTTCTTTGGATGCAACTCAGCATTCACTCTCCTCTAAACACGACGAGTTGTGTTTCTACCAAACAGTTCTACTTTGGTTTCATCTGACCATATGACATTCTCCCAATACTCTTCTGGAACATCCAAATGCTCTCTAGCAAACTTCAGACGGGCCCGGATATGTACTGGCTTAAGCAGGGGGACACGTCTGGCACTGCAGGATCTGAGTCCCTGGCGGTGTTGTGTGTTACTGATGGGAGCCTTTGTTACGTTGGTCCCAGCTTTCTGCAGGTCATTCACTAGGTCCCCCCGTGTGGTTCTGGGATTTTTGCTCACACTTCTTGTGATCATTTTGACCCCACGGGGTAAGATCTTTAGTTGAGCCCCTGATGGAGGGAGATTATCAGTGGTCTTGTATGTCTTCCATTTTCTAATTATTGCTCCCACAGTTGATTTCTTCTTTCCCAGCCTGGTGCAGGTCTACAATTTTGTTTCTGGGTCCTTCGACAGCTCTTTGGTCTTCACCATAGTGGAGTTTGGAGTGTGACTGTTTGAGGTTGTGGACAGGTGTCTTTTATACTGATAACAAACAGGAGCCATTACTACAGGTAATGAGTGGAGGACAGAGGAGCCTCTTACAGAAGAAGTTACAGGTCTGTGAGAGACAGAAATCTTGCTTATTTGTAGGTGACCAAATACTTATTTTCCAACATAATTTGCAAATAAATTCTTTAAAAAAATGAAAATTTGATTTTCTGGATTTGTTTTCTCATTTTGTCTCTCATAGTTGAGGTCTACCTATGATGTCAATTACAGGCCGACCTCATATTTATAAGTGGGAGAACTTACACAATTGGTGGCTGACTAAACACTTTTTTCCCCACGGTATACTATTTCATCTAAGTCACCTAGCAATTGATGAACAGTACCTCATCATTGCGAGGTTTTAAATAGGATGTTCTCAGAGGGAAGTTGCCATTGGGCTTAGACTGTTACTGAGTGGCATCAACAGGTCACAATAAAGATACAGAGAGACTGGAAGAGTCACAGAAAAGCAGAGATGTGAAGCTCCTTTGGCCACATCCCATGCCGACGGCCATTTTAGTGAGAACAATTCCCTGCGGAACCGGATGATGAATGCCACACAACTCCATGCACATTTGAGGGAGTTGAAAGGCACTCAACTTTCATGTCAGACCATTTAAATCCATCTACATAAGCGTGGCCTTTTTGCTACGTAGATGACCTGTAAGGGTACCTGACCAAAGGTGTCATTGTCTTGCCTGGGCCAAGAAGCATCTACGGTACACTGCATGAAAGACCAGTGGGCCTCATTGCTGTTTACAGATGAAAGTTGATTCACACTGAGCAGAAATGATGGCCGCCAACAATGTTGGAGACATCAAGGAAAGTGCTATGCAACAGCCTTTGCTGGTGGTGGTGTTGCAGTGTGGGCAGGTGTCTCTAATCAATACAGAACTTCCCTACACTGTGTGAATGGTATAGTGACAGCCCATGCTACTTGAAAAATATCATTAATCCAGTCATTGTGTCTCTGAATGAACAACACAGGCCTGATTTTATCTTCATGGATGACAATGAGTCAGCTTCTTGAGGTCACATCATTAGGGAACAACTACTGGAGACCAGGGTACCTCAAATGGAGTGGCCTGCACGTTCTCCACACCTGAATCCCATTGAAAACCTATGGGATCCTCTGAGTACCTGTGTAGAGACTCATAACTCTGTGTCCAGGATCCTCAATGATCTGAGGACCGCCCTCCCACAGAAATGTGGGATGCCATGCCTCAGCATACAATAAGTCAACTTGTGCACAGCATGAGAAATTGTTGGTAAGCTGTAATTGATGTTCCAGGCCACAGGACAAGTTATTGAGACAATGATATTTTTGTGAGGGTATACCCAGCACTGGTGTTGGATTTTGAGTTAATCAATTGTTTGAGATGAGGAAATCACCATTGCTGCTTCTACTTAAATGTAGCGTCAACTTTTTACATGTTCCTTAAATTTCATGCAAAAAACAAATATACTTAATGTTTAGTGAGTTGTGTATTTATCTTCTATTGTTACTTTAGTGAATATTTTACCATATAGCATATAACATACTATTTTACTTTATGATATTGTAGACAGTGTAACCTGCCATGAATGTCCTACAGAAGAGTGGCCTGATGAGGAGAAAGTGAAATGTATTCCCAGAATCTACGATTTTCTTTCCTTTGAGAAGGACGTTCTAACTTTCATATTTTTAGGAATAGTTGTATTTCTTTCTGCTGTGACATTGATCATATTAACAATCTTCATTTATTACTGGGACACTCCGATTGTTAAAGCCAATAACCGGACTGTGAGCTTCATCCTCCTGGTCTCCATCTTGCTGAACTTCCTCAGTGTCTTCTTCTTCCTTGGCCGTCCAGTGGACATAACCTGCTTACTGAGACAAACATCATTTGGTATCTTCTTCTCTATTGGTGTCTCTTCTGTTCTGGCCAAAACTATCAAAGTCTGCATTGCCTTCAAAGCCTCCAAACCTGGAAGTATCTGGAGAAAGTGGATCTCATTTAATGCATCAAATTATGTGGTCTTGGTATGTTCTTCTGTGCAAGTTCTCATTTGTGTTATTTGGACGTTGGTGTCTCCTCCTTATGTAGAGTTTGACCATCGCTCGTATCCTGGGAAGATCATCATTCAGTGTAATGAAGGCTCAGTCATCGCCTTCTACTCCATGTTAGGTTATCTGGGGCTCCTGGCAGCTGTGAGCTTTGTTCTGGCTTTCATGGTGAGGACATTACCGGACAATTTTAATGAGGCCAAGTACATCACCTTCAGCATGCTGCTGTTCTGCAGTGTCTGGATTACCATGATCCCAGCTTATCTGAGCACTAAAGGGAAATACATGGTGGCTGTGGAGATATTCGCCATATTGACCTCATCTGCCGGCATTCTTGGTTGTATATTTCTTCCAAAAATATATATTCTCCTTTTTGAACCTAATTTAAATTCCAGAAAAGCAATTTTGGAGAGAAACAAGATATAGTGTATTACATGGTGTATATTAATATGTTTGTAAATTAAATTATGTTCATTTTTCGTATAATTCTTTTTTTTGTTTTGTTTTAAAATTGTTATTTTTAAAAATAAATTAGATTTCCCCAGATTATTTTCTTAAATGGTTGAATTGCTTCCTAAATTAATTGCATTAAATGGTGTTAACACATCTCCATAAAACCTCTAAGTAGTTTTTAATTGGACCCCCACCACTTGTTAAACATTTGTATTAGTAGGTATTTGCATTACCCATATGTTAGAGTAGCTTCCTCTATTGAAAAGTAGATTGACCGGCCGGGAGAGATCAAGCACAACCTGAGTTGGTGTCCAATAAAGTCTGGGTTTCCCTTTCCTCAGTATTTATTTATACATAGACACAAACACAAAGCCAATCAGATGTTTATGGTATGGTCACTGAGCCAATCAGATGTTTATGGTATGGTCACTGAGCCAATCAGATGTTTATGGTATGGTCACTGAGCCAATCAGATGTTTATGGTATGGTCATTGAGACAATCAGATGTTCATGGTATGGTCATTGAGCCAATCAGATGTTTATGGTATGGTCATTGAGCCAATCAGATGTTTATGGTATGGTCACTGAGCCAATCAGATGTTTATGGTATGGTCACTGAGCCAATCAGATGTTTATGGTATGGTCACTGAGCCAATCAGATGTTTATGGTATGGTCACTGAGCCAATCAGATGTTTATGGTATGGTCACTGAGCCAATCAGATGTTTATTAGTAATGAGCGAGCCGAAGCAGCAAGATTAGGGATTCGCTCGAATATTGCCCGCTCGGCTCGGCATCACGAGGCAGCGCGGACTCGTGACTATGCGTGCGTCACTGCCCACATGAAATGCCTGTTTTTTTTCAGCCAATCAGCAGCAAAGGTAAGCCTGTGGGAACGCCTGCTGTGATGTAACAGCCCCTATGTCTCCCCAGCACTGATTGGCTGGCAGTGACAAGTGACCGAAATTGACCTATGGTAGGGAGTCTAGGATCTGCAGCCTCAGCCTCATTCTGCATTGGGAAGGGGACCAGACAAGACATAGGAGAGTTAGCTCGTGTAGTGTGTGCAGCAGGCAGTTAGAACTTAGGAGTTAGGAAGCAAGAAAAGTCTTTTTAAAGACTACCTTTACTCTGAAAAACAGTATATACTATCAGCCTGTATTCTGTGTAGGAAAAGAAAGCCACAACAGTCTGTTAAAAAGCAATTGATTCTCTGAAGGAAACTACAGTGTATGCTGTCAGCCTTTGTGTGCAGAGCTGGTACACAGGCACAAACTATACATATCTTAAACAGATATATTCCTGTGCATGATAGGAGAGGTCTGAAAAGAATTACAGCAAAATATCTTTCTATATAGTGAGCTCAGCTGTCATAGACTGTACATCTCATCAGGGTGCCATATACCTAACAGCGTATAGATACCGTATTGCTCTGTGGTTTTGCGTTTAAGTTGTGCAAAGTGCACATATTTTTTTTTTGGGATAGGTCTGAAAAGAATTGCACCAGCATATTTAATTATATAGTGCATTTAATCTGAGTGAGCTCAGCTGTCATAGACGGTGCTGTGAATACGGAATACATCTCATCAGGGTGCCATATACCGAACAGCGTATAGATACCGTATTGTTCTGTGGTTTTGCGTTTAAGTTGCGCAAAGTGCGCATATTTTTTTTTTTTGATAGGTCTGAAAAGAATTACAGCAAAATATCTTTCTATATAGTGCATTTATTCTGACTGAGCTTTCATAGACGGTACATCTCATCAGGGTGCCCTATACCTAACAGCGTATAGTTACCGTATTGATCTGTGGTTTTGCGTTTCAGTTGCGCAAAGTGCATATAATAAATTTTTTTGGATAGGTCTGAAAAGAATTGCAGCAAAATATCTTTCTATATAGTGCGTTTATTCAGAGTGAGCTTTCATAGACGGTAAATCTCATCAGGGTGCCATATACCTAACAGCGTATAGTTACCGTATTGATCTGTGGTTTTGCGTTTCAGTTGCGCAAAGTGCGTACAATAAATTTTTTGAAGAAAAATAATTCCACAGCACTCCCACGGGTGTAGTTAAAATTGGTGTTCTTTATTCACCAGAGCGACGTTTCAGTCCTCTTACTGGGACTTTTTTCAAGCAGTGATATGATATCATATGGTGTGATATCACTGCTTGAAAAAAGTCCCAGTAAGAGGACTGAAACGTCGCTCTGGTGAATAAAGAACACCAATTTTAACTACACCCGTGGGAGTGCTGTGGAATTATTTTTCTTCTACTTATTTGGATGTTGGATCACCTCCTCAGCCGCTGGCACACCAACTGACTTGCTATACAGCGGTGCTGCTTCCATTCTTTTTTGTGTAATAAATTTTTTGGATAGGTCTGAAAAGAATTGCAGCAAAATATATTGTACTGTATTGATCTGTGGTTTTGCATTTCAGTTGCGCAAAGTGCGTATAATACATTTTATAATAATATAATAAATACAATAAATATAATAAATATCCCCAGTTGAGTGAGTTGCTCACCAAGGTGCGGCGCATATGCGCCCATTTTCGCAAGTCCACCACCGATGCCGCAACCCTCAGGACTGTGCAAGGGCGGCTACAACTCCCTGTTCACCGGCTGCTGTGTGACGTTCCCACGCATTGGAATTCGACGTTACACATGCTAGCCAGGGTGTACCAACAACGCAGGGCAGTTGTAGACTGCCAGCTGATCCCCCAAGGTGGTAGTCAGGCCAGTCAGCTTCCTCATGTCTATGCTGAGGAGTGGACGTGGATGTCTGGCATCTGCCAGGTCTTAGATCCCTTTGAAGAGGCAACAGAGATGGTTAGTGGTGACGCACACATCATCAGTGTCACCATCCCTCTGTTGTGCCTCATCCAGAACTCCTTGTGGAACCTAAGATCTGAGGATTCAGCAGTGTCACAGGAGGTGGGGGAAGACAGTGACATTGAGAGCACCCTGTTGTCAGTTTCGCAGCGCGGAACTGAGGAGGAGGAGGCGGCTGAGGAGGAGGAAGAAACTCTTGGGCACCATGCATCAGGGGGTGATTCCATGCTACCTGTTGAGGGGGTATGGGCTGAGGAGGATGAATTGGGGTCGGAGGAAGGGGGGAGGAGGAGATGGAGAGTCCGCTAAGTGAGGAGGCTGAAGGATTGCGTGTTGGCACAATAGGGCACATGGCACAATTTATGCTTGGCTGTCTTTGTGGTGATCCCCGGGTCAAGAGGATACTGTCCACCAATGACTATTGGGTGTACACCCTCCTTGACCCACGCTACAAGGACAACTTTGCCCAACTAATACCCGTGGAGGAAAGGAGCACCCGAGTCACTTTCTACCACAAGACCCTGATTCAGAAACTGTTACAGGCCTTTCCAGACCAGTCGAGCAACAGGGGGCGGACTGCAGTAGCCGAAGTTGGAGAGGAGAGGAGGGGGAAAGTCAGTGTAGGCTCCAGGGGCAGGGGTACACTATTCCATGCTTTTCCCAAGTTTCTTAAACCCCAGCAAGACAGTACGACACAGCCACAGGGCAGGCAGAGCAGGGCGGAACAGTACCGCAAGATGGTGAGGGAGTATGTCGCGGACCAGACCAACGTCCTGACCGATAACTCCACGCCATATAATTACTGGCTGGCCAAGCTGGACAGGTGGCCAGAACTTGCGCAGTACGCTCTTGAGGTGCTTGCCTGCCCAGCTGCAAGTGTACTGTCTGAAAGGGTTTTTAGTGCCGCCGGGGGTATCATTACGGACAAACGGACGCGCCTGTCCACCGACAACGCCGACATCCTCACATTCATCAAGATGAACAGGTCATGGATATCCCCCCAGTTCTCATCCCCACCTCAGGCTACCTCCTAA
>ONZH01029109.1:0-11013 GCA_900303285.1 Rhinella marina
GGGGGTCAGGAGGGGAACAACAGGGTCAACATAGCGCTTTAGCAGATTTTTATGAAAAGTATTGTGGACCCTCCATTCAGGGGGCAATGCCAGCTTGAAAGATACAGGATTAAACACATGAGTTATGACAAAAGGACCGATGAACCTAGGCGCAATTTTCAGAGACGGAACCTTCAGTTTGAGGTTTTTAGTTGATAACAAGACTTTATCACCCACAACAAAAGTTTCAGAGACCGTACGTTTATTCCTGGAGTGGTGGACCATTTGACTTTGTGATTTTTTCAAGTTCTGCTGAACTCGTGACCACACTGTGCACAGTTGGTTAGTTATGGATTCAGCCCGAGGAATATCAGAAACAGAACACGATGAGAAAGAAAACCGGGGGTGAAAACCATAATTACAGTAAAAGGGTGATGTGAGTGTGGACGAACTAGTGTGATTGTTGATAGCAAATTCGGCTAGCGGAAGGTATGAGACCCACTGATGCTGATAATCAGAGATAAAAAGACGAAGGTTCTGGATTAGCTCCTGATTCATCCTCTCCGTCTGCCCATTGGTTTCAGGGTGAAAGGCAGAAGAAAAGGACAATTTAACCTCTAATTTAGAACAGAAAGCTCGCCAAAACTTAGCCACAAATTGTACCCCCCTGTCAGATACCACTTCATCAGGAATACCATGGAGACGAACCACATGCTGGATAAATAGATCAGCCAATTCTTCTGCTGATGGCAGCTTTTTCAACGGAATGAAGTGACCCATCTTAGAGAACCGATCCACCACCACCCAAATGACAGTGCACCCCTGAGATGGTGGCAAATCGGTAACAAAGTCCATGGAAATGTTAGACCAAGGTTTGTCTGGTACTGAGAGCGGGAGAAGAGGTCCCTCAGGAGTCTCCTGGGGATCTTTCCCCGCGCACAGACTTGACAAGCCTAAACAAAAGCATAAACGTCAGCATGCATGCGTGGCCACCAATAAATTATTTTCCATAAATCGAATGTTCCCCGAACACCAGGGTGGCCTGCTAGCACTGAACAATGTGTCTCCTCTAACACTCTCAAACGGCAAGACATGGGAACAAACAATTTGCCTTCCGGAAGGTCTTTAGGAGCAGAATTTTGTTCAGCAAGAATTTGAGAAGAGAGGTGAGAGGAGACAGCTGCCAGTACAATACCTGGAGGTAAAATGTTACCAGACTCAGACTCAGAACCCTCAGGAATACCGAAACTCCGGGATAAAGCATCAGCCTTAACATTTTTCGTACCCGGTCGGTAGGTAACAACAAAATTAAAACGCAAGAAAAACAAGGCCCATCTGGCCTGGCGCGCATTGAGACGTTTTGCATTATCAAGATACACAAGATTTTTATGGTCTGTGATCACTGTCACTGGGTGAAGAGCTCCTTCCAAGAAATGGCGCCACACTTCAAAAGCCCATTTGATTGCAAGGAGCTCGCGATTCCCAATATCATCATTTCTTTCACATGAAGAAAACTTTTTAGAGAAAAATACACATGGCCTGAGGTTTGTGAGAGCAGAAGACCCTTGAGATAATACTGCCCCTATACTGACCTCAGAGGCATCTACCTCCACAATGAAGGGCTGAGAGAGATCAGGCTGAATCAACACAGGAGCTGTAGAGAAAGCTTTCTTAAGCTCCTCAAACGCAGAGTAAGCTGCCGTAGACCGGTTGCTAGGATCAGCCCCCTTGCGGGTAAGATCCGTGAGTGGTTTGGCGGTTACAGAAAAATTTTTTATAAAGTTTCTGTAATAATTGGCAAAACCTAGAAACCGTTGAAGGGATTTTAAGTCAGTAGGGCGGACCCAATCAGCAATCGCCTGAACCTTACACGGATCCATCTGTACATCTGAAGGAGTGACCACATAACCCAGAAATGAGACTTTTTGCACACAAAAAATACATTTTTCCAACTTGGCAAACAAAGAGTTTTTTCGCAACCGAGACAACACAAGGCGAAGATGTTCATGATGGGTGCTCAGATCTGGAGAAAAAATAAGGATGTCATCCAGATAGACCACCATAAAGACCCCAATAAAATCATGAAAAATGGTATTCATAAAACCTTGGAAGACTGCCGGGGCATTACTCAGACCGAAGGGCATAACAAGGTATTCGAAATGCCCCAGTGGTGTATTAAACGCAGTCTTCCACTCATCTCCTTCCCGAACCTGAATCAGATTATAAGCTCCCCTTAAATCTAATTTGGAGAACCAATTGGCCCCAGACACCTGATTCAGAAGGTCCGGAATAAGAGGAAGAGGTCCAGAGTTCTTGACCGTGATCTTATTTAATTTGCAGTAATCAATGCACGGCCTTAACCCACCATCTTTTTTCTCCAGAAGGTCTAATATGCCCAATAGCCAAGCTCTCATCAATATACTGCTTAAGCGACTCTCTTTCTGGTACAGACAGATTATAAATACGACCCTTAGGCAGCTTGACATTGGGCAAGAGATCTATTTTACAATCAAAATCCCTATGAGGAGGAAGGACTTGAGACAGGGGTTTGGAGAAAACATCAGCGAAATCAGAGATAAACTCCCGGATCCCTGCATCACATGCAGTCGTGGTACAGAGCGAGACCTGAGACATATGGGCCTTACATTGAGGACCCCAGCGAACAAGATCCAGTGTACCCCAGTCAATAACTGGATTATGTTCCTGGAGCCAGGGCATCCCCAGGATAACGTTCACCGACAAATTTTTCAGAACCAGAAAAGAACAATACTCTATGTGTAGTGCACCCACCACCAATTTTATCTCAGGGGTACGGAATTTGACCAAACCAGCACGCAATGGGGTCATATCCACACTTGATACTTGGATAGGTGGAGACAACGGAATCAAGGAAGGCAAAACCTGGGACACAAAATCGTAGTCAATGAAATTAGCAGCTGCACCAGAATCCAGAAAAGCCTGACCAGAGCATGAGACTGACTGGACTTCAATGGAGCAGGGCAAGAACAGTTTAGAAATTTTAGGGAGTACCTGAGCTCCTAGGCAATCCTCCCGATAACTGCCTAGGAGCGGAAGTCTTTCCTGCTGTAACTTCTTGTGACAGGCATTAAGCTGATGTTCAGGACTCCCGCAGTAGAAACATAGTTGATTCCTCAGGCGATGTTCCCTCCTCTGCTCAGGTGTGATACCACCGAGTTCCATACGTTCAGGTCCAGATTGACTTGAGACCGGATTGAGAACCGACTGAGGGGCAGGGGATACCCGAGGAGACCGCCTAGACCTCAGGCGTCTATCTGCCCGGATGGCTAGGGTCATGGCTTCGTCAAGAGTCCCAGGTTCAACATGAGCTAACAACACATCTTTCACACAGTCTGAGAGGCCAGTCATGAACAGGTCTTTCAAGGCTAGATTGTTCCAACCTGAGTCCGTCATGTACTCTCTAAACGTAGCACAATAGTCCTCTGCCATTTGGCTACCCTGGCGGAGAGCCAACAAGTGAGAAACAGCTAACGCAGGGCGGTCAGGTTCGTCATAAATCTGACCCAGGGCAGAGAAAAAGTCATTTAAACTGGAACGCAAAGGTGAGTCAGTAGGTAAAGAAAAAGCCCAAGTTTGTGGATCGCCCCGCAGGAGGGACATCACCAACCCCACCTTTTGCACTTCTGTCCCAGAAGACCGAGGTCGTAACAAAAAATACAATTTACATCCTTCCCAAAACGTAAAAATTTTTTTACGGTCACCGAAAAAAAGGTCGGGAAGGGGGACCTTAGGTTCGGGTGCAGATGACGGAGCCACGGGAGATGGCACTGGGGCCAAGGCATGCATGTTTTCCCGAACCTGAAGGCTAGAAGACATATTTTGAACCAAATTGGTCAAGGCCTGGACCTGTGCGACCACAGCTAACATAGGCTCCATAGGTGGATTAAACATAGCTGGACGCATGCAGGTTGCAGGCCTATTTTAGGCCAGTGTTTCTGTCAGGGCTGGGATAAACAGACAACAGAGGAACGTGTGCCCTGAGCTTACCCAACCCTCTGTCCCTGCCTATTGCCTCACCCACGCTAAAACGTGGGGCGACAACCACGAAGACTGCGAAATACACTGTATAAGGTGCAGGGGAAGGGAGACAAGAGACAGACAAATAAACACAGAAGAATGGTCAGAAGGCCGAGTCAAAACCAGGAAGGTACGTCAGGACAAAATCAGCAAGCAGAGAATGGTCAAAAAACACGCAAAAAGGTCAAATACCAAACTAGGATCAAATCTTCAGGGAATAGTAACTAACCAGGTTGTAGCAAGGAACTCCAAAACACTGGCAGCAAGGTTCAGATTTGAGGACCTTAAATACCTAGCAGACCCCACCCAACCAGCTGACTGGGAGGAGAATGCAAGGAAGAAAGGTTAACCCATGAGATACCAGAAGGTAAAAACAAACTATATCGCTTGCGTTCTCCGGCAACCAGTAACAGACCGCGAGCATGTGTGCGCACCAGCCACGTCCCTGGCACTTATGATCGTGGTGCGCGTCCCCTGCCAGGACCGCGCATCCTCATCCAGAGACTGTCGGCTGGAGGAGGAGCCTGACAAAGTAGCGGAAGAACCCTGGCCATGGGTAACCATATCGCCACCAGAGTCAGAGACAGGACCAGCAGAACGGGTGCAATGACTGCCGGTCCTGACACTCAGAGAGTTCTTTGCCATGAGGTGCCATGTTGAACATCCAGTGACCAATATGAAAGAGTGTGAGAGCGATAACACTAAATTTAACACACCTGCTCCTCATTCTCACCCGAGACCTGGATAATGGGGAGGGAAAATGGCTAATTGGACACAATTTGGCCATTTTCACTTAGGGATGTACTCACTTTTGTTGCCTGCAGTTTAGACATTAATGGCTGTGTGTTGAGTTATTTCGAGGGCACACCAAATCACACTGTTATACAAGCTGTACACTGACTACTTTACATTGTATCAAAGTGTCATATCTGTAGTGTTGTCCCGTGAAAATATATAATAAAACATTTACAAAAATGTGAGGGGTGTACTGACTTGTGAAATACTGTAGATAAAGGAATTAGACTTCATGCACAGAAACGTATGTATTTTGCAGTTCACAAACTGCGGACTTGCAAAATACAGATCATGTCCGTGTGCTCCCCGCACTTTCCCCAGTACCTATTATAGAAATGCCTTTTCTTGTTCTGCAATTCGCGGAGCAGCCACACAGATGTGGACAGCACACAGATGCCATCCATGTGCTGTTTGCCTTTTTTTGCAGCCTTATAGAAATGAATGGGTTTGTGTGCAAACCTCGAAGAATATAGATCGGACGTGGACCAAAAATATGGTCGTGTGCATAAGGCCTTATGTTCTGCGTGACTTTGAAGCCACATCAATTTTTTGCAGACACGTTGCAAAAAGTCCAGGAGGCGCTTTATAAATATGGTCTTCCTCCTGAAGGCCATATTTTTTAATTTATTTACTCAAGAAAACTGGCACAAGTACCTTGATTCATTTCCAACAGTGTGTTTTTCTGCTGTATTTGTCTGAAACAACAAAAAAGTACACCCCAGCAGTATAGCTGAAATGCGGTGTGAAGAGTTTACCTAGGTTATTTGATATTGCATACACGGTATACTCTCATGGCCTGAAAGAGTTCTATGCCTGTAGATGAAGCAATGGAACAAAAGGCAGAGCATCTGTTTGTTATTACTGGAAACAGTTAAAAAAATAGGGGGGTGGGGGGTGGAGAAGAGGATGGGGTGAATGCCGAGCATGAGGCCGAATAATTCATTGCAGCTGTACCAAAACCCTCATGGCTTCTTTCATTTTATTTCATTTTAATGTGAATGGGGGGTCAAGGAAGGGGGACCCCACGTCACCCTCAATAAAATAATTAAATATGCATCTGCACTCCAGGGACAGACAAAACAGTTCCTGAAAAGCTTCACGAAGCATGGAATTTTCTATGATAGTTTTGGCTGTCTGGGCAGCGATCACCGTCCTGTGAATATTGTTAGCTGTCACGCTTCATATTTACTTACCATCACCCCGTAAGTAATATAATATAGTTATGGTGATGTCATAAGGGCACTGAATTATTTCCACCATTGCCAGTAAGTTCAATTGCTCAAACAAAGCAGGAAACAAGGGAAACTCAGTCAGCCTGAATTTATGAGAAGAACTCTGCTAAGTCTTTGGCTACTTCAGTCCCAGGCTTATGGAGGATGACTGGTCTACTAAATCCTGCTGGAAAATATTTGATTTGTACTTTTATGGAATGCATGGCTGTAGAGAAAACAACATTACAAAATGTATCTTAAAAGGGTAGTTCAGAGCAAAGATATTGATGCCCTATCTTCGGGATCAGCAGGGTTCTGACTCCTGGTGCCCCTGCCAATCTGATGTTTGAAGGGGTAGAGGTGCTCCTGCCAGGGGTGGACTGGGAACTTAAAGAGGCCCTGGAAAAAAACACAACATGGCCCCAAGCTGTGGGTCCAAATTGACAGAAGGCGTGGCAACAAAAGTAGGCAGGGCCAACATAAACCACAATACCACAGTGCAGCACAAAATACTTCCCTATCACCATACTGAGGACAGTGATACAGTTGAATTCAGGAGGGCACCTCCAGTTGCTGACCAGGTGCACAAGTACCTGATGCCTTAGGCTTACTTATGGACCAAATATATGGACATATATATATATATATATATATATATATATGGACCAAAACTACTATTGTGTGGGGCCTAAAACTAATGACAGGTGAAGTGAATAACATGATTTTTTCCATGTCAATGGTTCTTCTCAAGAGGTGGGATACAGTGGGGAAAAAAGTATTTAGTCAGCCACCAATTGTGCAAGTTCTCCCACTTAAAAACATGAGAGAGGCCTGTAATTGACATCATAGGTAGACCTCAACCACGAGAGACAACATGAGAAAACAAACCCAGAAAATAACATTGTCAGATTTTTAAAGAATTTATTTGCAAATTATGGTGGAAAATAAGTATTTGGTCAATAACAAAAGTTCATCTCAATACTTTGTTATATATCCTTTGTTGGCAATGACAGAGGTCAAACGTTTTCTGTAAGTCTTCACAAGGTTGGCACTAGAGTTGAGCGAATGAGCTCATAACGAGCACTGTACTGCTCGGATCCCCTGCGCTCGCATGGGCGCAGCCATCCGGATCCGTCCTTCTCACCCGACGGATCCGGATGCCTGCGCCCATGCGAGCGCAGGGGATCTGAGCAGTACAGTGCTCGTTACGAGCACGTTTGCTCAACTCTAGTTGGCACACATTGTTGTTGGTATGTTGGCCCTTTCCTCCATGCAGATCTCCTCTAGAGCAGTGATGTTTTGGGGCTTTTGCTGGGCAACACGGACTTTCAACTCCCTCCAAAGGTTTTCTATGGGGTTGAGACTCTGGAGTCTGGAGACTGGCTAGGCCACTCCAGGACCTTGAAATGCTTCTTACGAAGCCACTCCTTTGTTGCCCAGGTGGTGTGCTTGGGATCATTGTCATGCTGAAAGACCCAGCCACGGCTCATCTTCAATGCCCTTGCTGATGGAAGGAGGTTTGCACTCAAAATCTCACGATACATGGCCCCATTCATTCTTTCATGTACACGGATCAGTCATCCTGGTCCCTTTGCAGAGAAACAGCCCCAAAGCATGATGTTGCCACCCCCATGATTCACGGTAGGTATGGTGTTCTTTGGATGCAACTCAGCATTCACTCTCCTCCAAACACGACGAGTTGTGTTTCTACCAAACAGTTCTACTTTGGTTTCATCTGACCATATGAAATTCTCCCAATACTCTTCTGGAACATCCAAATGCTCTCTAGCAAACTTCAGACGGGCCCGGATATGTACTGGCTTAAGCAAGGGGACACGTCTGGCACTGCAGGATCTGAGTCCCTGGAGGCGTAGTGTGTTACTGACGGTAGCCTTTGTTATGTTGGTCCCAGCTTTCTGCAGGTCATTCACTAGGTCCCCATGTGGTTCTGGGATTTTTGCTCACAGTTTTTGTGATCATTTTGACCCCACGGGGTGAGATCTTGCGTGGAGCCCCTGATCGAGGGAGATTATCAGTAGTCTTGTATGTCTTCCATTTTCTAATTATTGCTCCCACAGTTGGTTTCTTCACACCAAGCTGTTTGCCTATTGCAGATTCAGTCTTCTCAGTCTGGTGCAGGTCTACAATTTTGTTCCTAGTGTCCTTGGACAGCTCTTTGGTCTTCACCATAGTGGAGTTTGGAGTGTTAAAGTTTGAGGTTGTGGACAGGTGTTTTTTATACTGATAACAAGTTCAAACAGGTGCCATTACTACAGGTAATGAGTGGAGGACAGAGGAGCCTCTTAAAGAAGAAGTTACAGGTCTGTGAGAGCCAGAAATCTTGCTTGTTTGTAGGTGACCAAATCCTTATTTTCCACCATAATTTGCAAATGAATTCTTTAAAAATCAGACAATGTGATTTTCTGGATTTATTTTCTCATGTTGTCTCTCATAGTGAAGGTCTACCTATGATGTCAATTACAGCTCTCTCTCATCTTTTTAAAGGGGGAGAACTTGCAAAATTGTTGGCTGACTAAATACTTTTTCCCCCGCTGTATATAAGGCAGTAAAAGTCAATTCACATGGACTACTGATTGAACTTTTTAATGCTGTCTCTTCATTATTGCCACTGTAAATGCACTCAACAATCGCATTGTCTACGTCAGCCTAAAAATCATTGAGAGCACATGCATACTTACCAATGTTTAGGCTGGTAAATTCCAGGTAAGGTTCCATTGTTTGTCGGCAGCACATCCATGTTTACGTCTGGGTTGGATTCATACTGTGCAGTCATGTCAGTTTTACAACTACAGTATTTTTCCATCCTCAGGGTATGGAAAACGATGAAATTCCCATTGCTACATTGAATGTTTTCTGGTGTGATTTTGGAGCATCCTGTGGTTATCTGATACAGCTGTAGGAATGGTATTTCCACATTAACTGGGGGTGGGGGGTCAATATACAATATGTTTGGTTGTTTTTTGAACAATGTGTAATCTCCCTTATTAACCCTTTTGTGTCAGAGACCTTAATGTGAACCTTAGGACACAAGCTGGACTTTCCATTTTTGCCTGAAGATGAGTCAATACTTCAACACCAAATGTTTTTTTTTACTGTCCTGGGATATGATGACTCTTCCCGCCTCTCTGATTCATTCGTGTGTGGGCTGCTTGCACGTCTTTTTATGGAGAGCTGCATCTGTCATTTTCATGAGCCATTGTTGTGATGCTCTTTGGCTGTTATTTTCATCGTGACCTGTTTCTATAATTGAAAATAGGAAATTTTATCTTTTTGAGGGTGTTTTTTTCTGTTATCCGACAATGGCATTGTTATGGAGAACTGTGATTTTACTTTAATTGTGGGGGTCAATTTTCGTGTGGTTGACAGGACTACCTTTTTGTTGGGTGTGTGTGTGGGGAGGGGTTACTCTTATGAAGGAATGTGTCTGCCATTCAAGCAGAATTCTGGTCCAAATTGGCAGTGCTAAAGTCTAAACTCTGGGGCTTTGACACAATAAAGGGCTCCAAAGGCCCAGCAGAAGACGACTGCATTTAGAGCTGACATTAGAGCCAATCACTTCCAACGTGGTCTATTTCTTATCAGTTGATTCCAAAATAATCTATAAAAGCCCCTTTACATGGACCAACCTAGCAGGCAATTGTTAAAAATGAACCATTTACTACTGATTATTGCCTGCTCATGAGAGGAGGTAAGAGCAGCATTTACATTCATCAGTCACCTCCGCTGCATGGGAATGAGTGATAGCTCATCCGTATAGAGAATTATTGTTTCTGGACAGCAGATCGCTGTCTGCACAGGATGATCAGCTGCCCAGAAATTATGATTTTGGTGTTCATATTAATGATGCTTTCAGCAGAACAACAGGCATTTGCTCATTCATCAGGTGATCGGTGGCACACAGGGCAATTATCAGGAAGGAGCATTACTAGGAATCCTCCTTCCAGATAATTGTCTCAACCATTGTCCTTCTAAAGGGTCTTAAATCTTACTGACATTTTGTTCATTGTATGGAACAAAGATTTCAATGCAATTAAAGAGGACATGTTCTGTAGTGATGTAGGTTGGGCCCTCAGAATAATTTTCAATGATAGACCTAAGGAACCCCTGTCTCACATCTCTTGCAATAACCATATTTTTGCAGTCTTATTTCTAATGAGAATTCACTATGACAGCAGGGAGATGTGCAGGATCTGCCCCCTCCCCACACACCAAAATAACCATGACCTTAAGGCCCCTTGCAGACGAGCGTGACACACGCACATCTCCCGCATCGCGGGCCGTGTCCTGAACTCCTGGCACTGAACGGGGTCACATAGCATTATACTGATTTATGATGCTATGTAACCCTTACAGTTCTGGAATGTGTTGGATAACACTACCAGCATTATGTCAGTGTTATCCAACACATTCCAGAACTGTAAGGGTTACAAAGCATCATAACTCAGTATAATGTTATGCGATCCCGTTCAGTGCCGGGAGTTCAGGACAGGGCCCGCGATGCGGGAGACGTGCGTGTCAAACGCTCGTCTGCAAGGGGCCTAAAATGGAAGAATACTGGGTAGCATCAATGGGCTTGCTTGTATTTACTCAGCTAAAACTGTACCAAGTCCTAGAGCCAAACCAGCCAAATACAAAGTAAGGATATACTGCAGGGTTGGTGGTAGTTGGGGTCATTTATCAAACTCATGTAAAGAAGAACTAGCTTAGTTGCCCATAGCAATCAATTAGATTCCACCTTTCATTTTCCTAAGGAACTTTCAAAAATGAAAGGTGCAATCTGATCTAAGCCAGTGCTACTTCACACCGGTTTGATAAATGACCCAATAGTCTGAAGATATTTGGTACAATATTCACATCACTGCTAAGAAAAATTGGAGGTTAGTCAGCACATCACAGTGTGCAGGTGCACGTTGCAATGACTGAAGGCACAAAAGAAAAAACATACACAATG
>ONZH01029110.1:0-171397 GCA_900303285.1 Rhinella marina
AGTCGCTCTTAAAGCGGATAGTCGCTCTTAAAGGGATGAGTCGCTCTTAAAGGATTAGTCGCTCTATAAGGGGCAGTCGCTCTTAAAGGGGCAGTCGCTCTTAAAGGGGCAAGTCACTTTTAAAGGGGTAGTCACTCTTAAAGGGGTAGTCGCTTTTAAAGGGGTAGTCACTCTTAAAGGGACATCACTGTTAAAGGGACACTCTTAAAGGGGCAGTTACTCTTAAAGGGGCATACACTCAAAGTAGCAGTCACTCAAAAAGGGACAGTCACTCTTAAAGAGGTAGCCGCTCTTAAAGGGGTAGCCGCTCTTAAAGGGGCAGCCGCTCTTAAAGGGGCAGCCGCTCTTAAAGGGGCAGCCACTCTTAAAGGGGCAGCCGCTCTTAAAGGGGTAGCCGCTCTTAAAGGGGCAGCCGCTCTTAAAGACATAGTCGCTCTTAAAGAGACAGGAACTCTTAAAGGGATAGTCCCTCTTAAAGGGGCAGCCACTCTTAAAGGGGCAGCAACTCTAAGTGATAGTTACTCTTAAAGGGCAGTCACTCTTAAAGGGATAGACACTCAAAGGAGCAGTCACTCTTAAAGAGGCAGACTCTTAAAGGGATAGACACTCTTAAAGGGATTGTCTCTCTTAAGGGGGCAGTCCCTCTAAAAGGGGCAGCCACTCTGAATGGGACAGTCCCTCTTAAAAGGGCAGCCACTTTTAAAGGGGCAATCGCTCTTAAAGGGACAGACACTCTTAAAGAGATAGCCACTCTTAAAGGGAAAGTCACACTTAAAAGGACATTAGCTATTAAAGGGGCAGTCACTGTTAAAGGGGCAGTCGCTCTTAAAGGGGCAGTCACTCTTATTAAGTCAGTCACTCTTAAAGGGGCAGTCACTCTTAAAGGGGCAGTCACTCTTAAAGGGACATACACTCAAAGTAGCAGTCACTCAAAAAGGGACAGTCACTCTTAAAGAGGTAGCCGCTCTTAAAGGGGTAGCCGCTCTTAAAGGGACAGTTGCTTTTAAAAAGACAGGAACTCTTAAAGGGACAGTCCCTCTTAAAGGGGCAGCCACTCTTAAAGGGGCAGCAACTCAAAGTGACAGTTACCCTTAAAGGGGCAGTTACTCTTAAAAGGGCAGTTACTCTTAAAAGGGCAGTCACTCTAAAAGGGGCAGACACTCTAAAAGGGACAGTCCCTCTTAAAGGGGCAGCTGCTCTTAACGGGGCAATCACTCTTTAAGGGATGGTTACTCTTAAAGGAGCATACACTCTTAAAGGGGCAGTAACTCTTAAAGGGGCAACAACTTTTAAAGGGTTAGCACTCTTAAAGGGACGGTTACTCTTAAAGGGGCAGTCACTTTTAAAGGGGTAGCCACTCTTAAAGGGACAGTTACTTTTAAAGGGGCAGACACTCTTAAAGGGGTAGTCACTTTTAAAGGGATAGCCAATCCTAAAGGGACAGTAACGCTCAAAGGAGCAGACACTCTTAAAGGGGCAGTCACACAGGTGCACTCTGGAAGTCACTGTTAAAGGTGCGTTCTTTTCAAGCACTATGTATTTTCTCCTGGAAATGCAAATCTAGTTCTTATTATTATTCTTCTCCGTAAATTTCTGCAATTAATACAGCCCGAACCGCTTGGCGTACAGACTCCGTTCAAAGTGCGTTTCGAAGCCCTCGATGGTGACAGGTGTGCTATGTATTTTTGGAGTCGATCGGATTTGTCGTTTTTAAGATATCACAGGTTAAACCCCAAAAAATTCCCCATAGGAATGAATGGAGAGGCTAGAGTGGAGACCAATCAGCCAATCACAGTGAATATGCAAATAGCAACACCATATATGGCACAGCATCCACACACTGCAGAAGTCTTAGATATATTGAGGAGCTCAACCAGACCTAAGGATAAGGGTTGCATAGGAATGAATGGAGAAGTTGAATAGAGACCAATCAGCCAATCACAGCTCAATATGCAAATAGGCAGCGCCATATATGGCACAGCATCCACACAGTGGAGGTCTTAGAGATATCTGGGCATAATATACAGGGGAGATTCCTCAGACCAGAGGATAAGGGGGCATTCACATGTCTGTTATAAAGAGCCGTGATCACAGGCCTCGGGGGACACACTGGCAGAAGAGGGGTTAATCCGCCATTTTGGATTCTGTTAAACAGTCTATTTATGCTGAAAGAGACTTGCACCTGTGAGAGTCACAAAATGGCCGCCGAGTCCCCATGTGTTAACAGACAGCATGGCCGTTTCGCTCCCTCAGCTGAGCGCAGAGTCAAACTTCAAGGGGCTTACCAGAGTGACTCTTAAAGGGATAATCACTCTTAAAGGGGCAGTCGCTCTTAAAGGGGCTGCCACTTTTAAATGGGCAGTTCCTCTTAAAGGGGCAATCGCTCTTAAAGGGACAGACACTCTTAAAGGGAAAGTCACACTTAAAAGGAAAGTAGCTCTTAAAGAGGCAGACACTCTAAAAAGGGGCAGTCGCTCTTAAAGGGGCAGTCGCTCTTAAAGGGGCAGTCGCTTTTAAAGGGGCAGTTACTCTTAAAGGGGTAGTCGCTTTTAAAGGGGTAGTCACTCTTAAAGGGGCAGTTACTCTTAAAGGGGCATACACTCAAAGTAGCAGTCACTCAAAAAGGGACAGTCACTCTTAAAGAGGTAGCCGCTCTTAAAGGGGCAGCCGCTCTTAAAGGGGCAGCCGCTCTTAAAGACATAGTCGCTCTTAAAGGGACAGTCGCTCTTAAAGGGAAAGTCACACTTAAAAGGACATTAGCTCTTAAAGGGGCAGTCACTGTTAAAGGGGCAGTCGCTCTTAAAGGGGCAGTCACTCTTAATAAGTCAGTCACTCTTAAAGGGACATCACTTTTAAAGGGACAGTCACTCTTAAAGGGGCAGTCACTCTTAAAGGGGCATACACTTTTAAAGAGATAGCCACTCTTAAAGGGAAAGTCACACTTAAAAGGACATTAGCTCTTAAAGGGGCAGTCACTGTTAAAGGGGCAGTCGCTCTTAAAGGGGCAGTCAATCTTAAAGGGACAGTCGCTTTTAAAAAGACAGGAACTCTTAAAGGGATAGTCACTCTTAAAGGGATAGTCACTCTTAAAGGGGCAGTCACTTTTAAAGGGATAGTCACTCTTAAAGGGATAGTCACTCTTAACGGGATAGTCACTCTTAACGGGACAGTCACTCTTAACGGGACAGTCACTCTTAAAGGGACAGACACTCTTAAAGGGGCAGTTACCCTTAAAGGGACAGTTACTCTTAAAAGGGCAGACACTCTTAAAGGGGTAGTCACTTTTAAAGGGACAGACACTCTTAAAGGGACAGACACTCTTAAAGGGATAGACACTCTTAAGGGGGCAGTCCCTCTAAAAGGGGCAGCCACTCTGAATGGGACAGTCCCTCTTAAAAGGGCAGCCACTCTTAAAGGGGCAATCGCTCTTAAAGGGACAGACACTCTTAAAGAGATAGCCACTCTTAAAGGGAAAGTCACACTTAAAAGGACATTAGCTCTTAAAGGGGCAGTCACTGTTAAAGGGGCAGTCGCTCTTAAAGGGGCAGTCACTCTTAATAAGTCAGTCACTCTTAAAGGGACATCACTCTTAAAGGGACATCACTCTTAAAGGGGCAGTCACTCTTAAAGGGGCATACACTCAAAGTAGCAGTCACTCAAAAAGGGACAGTCACTCTTAAAGAGGTAGCCGCTCTTAAAGGGGCAGCCGCTCTTAAAGGGACAGTCGCTTTTAAAAAGACAGGAACTCTTAAAGGGACAGTCACTCTTAAAGGGACAGTCACTCTTAAAGGGACAGTCACTCTTAAAGGGATAGTCACTCTTAAAGGGATAATCGCTCTTAAAGGGATAATCGCTCTTAAAGGGGTAGCCGCTCTTAAAGGGGTAGCCACTCTTAAAGGGGTAGCCACTCTTAAAGGGGCAGTCGCTCTTAAAAAGGCAGTCGCTCTTAAAGGGTCAGGCACTCTTAAAGGGATAGTCACTTTTAAAGGGAAGACATTCTTTAAAAGGCAGTCCCTCTTAATGGGACAACCACTCTTAAAGGGGCAGCCACTCTTAAAAGGGCAGTCCCTCTTAAAGGGGCAGTCACTTTTAAAGGGATAAACACTCTTAAAGGGATAGAAACCCTTAAAGGGGCAGCACTCTTAAAGGGACAGTAACTCTTAAAGGGGCAGTCACAAAGGTACACTCTGTAAGTCACTGTTAAAGGTGCGTTCTTTTCAAGCACTATGTATTTTCTCCTGGAAATGCAAATCTAGTTCTTATTATTCTTATTCTTCTCCGTAAATTTCTGCAATTAATACAGCCCGAACCGCTTGGCGTACAGACTCCGTTCAAAGTGCGTTTCGAAGCCCTCGATGGTGACAGGTGTGCTATGTATTTTTGGAGTCGATCGGATTTGTCGTTTTTAAGATATCACAGGTTAAACCCAAAAAAATTCCCCATAGGAATGCATGGAGAGGCTAGAGTGGAGACCAATCAGCCAATCACAGTGAATATGCAAATAGCAACACCATATATGGCACAGCATCCACAAAGTGCAGAAATGCTTAGACATATATAGAGGGGCTCACCCAGACCTGAGGATAAGGGTTGCATAGGAATGAATGGAGAAGTTGAATAGAGACCAATCAGCCAATCACAGCTCAATATGCAAATAGGCAGCACCATATATGGCACAGCATCCACACAGTGCAGAAATGCTTAGAGATTTATAGAGGAGTTCACCCAGACTTGAGGATAAGGGTTGCATAGGAAACCTCTTAAAGAGACAACCACTCTTAAAGGGGCAGCCACTCTTAAAATGTCAGTCACTCTTAAAGGGGCAGCAACTCTTAAAGGGACAATTACTCTTAAAGGGGCAGTCGCTCTTAAAGGGATAGTCGCTCTTAAAGGGATAGTCGCTCTTAAAGGGATAGTCGCTCTATAAGGGGCAGTCGCTCTTAAAGGGGCAGTCGCTCTTAAAGGGGCAGTCACTTTTAAAGGGGTAGTCACTCTTAAAGGGGTAGTCGCTTTTAAAGGGGTAGTCACTCTTAAAGGGACATCACTGTTAAAGGGACACTCTTAAAGGGGCAGTTACTCTTAAAGGGGCATACACTCAAAGTAGCAGTCACTCAAAAAGGGACAGTCACTCTTAAAGAGGTAGCCGCTCTTAAAGGGGTAGCCGCTCTTAAAGGGGCAGCCGCTCTTAAAGGGGCAGCCGCTCTTAAAGGGGCAGCCACTCTTAAAGGGGCAGCCGCTCTTAAAGGGGTAGCCGCTCTTAAAGGGGCAGCCGCTCTTAAAGACATAGTCGCTCTTAAAGAGACAGGAACTCTTAAAGGGATAGTCCCTCTTAAAGGGGCAGCCACTCTTAAAGGGGCAGCAACTCTAAGTGATAGTTACTCTTAAAGGGCAGTCACTCTTAAAGGGATAGACACTCAAAGGAGCAGTCACTCTTAAAGAGGCAGACTCTTAAAGGGATAGACACTCTTAAAGGGATTGTCTCTCTTAAGGGGGCAGTCCCTCTAAAAGGGGCAGCCACTCTGAATGGGACAGTCCCTCTTAAAAGGGCAGCCACTTTTAAAGGGGCAATCGCTCTTAAAGGGACAGACACTCTTAAAGAGATAGCCACTCTTAAAGGGAAAGTCACACTTAAAAGGACATTAGCTATTAAAGGGGCAGTCACTGTTAAAGGGGCAGTCGCTCTTAAAGGGGCAGTCACTCTTATTAAGTCAGTCACTCTTAAAGGGGCAGTCACTCTTAAAGGGGCAGTCACTCTTAAAGGGACATACACTCAAAGTAGCAGTCACTCAAAAAGGGACAGTCACTCTTAAAGAGGTAGCCGCTCTTAAAGGGGTAGCCGCTCTTAAAGGGACAGTTGCTTTTAAAAAGACAGGAACTCTTAAAGGGACAGTCCCTCTTAAAGGGGCAGCCACTCTTAAAGGGGCAGCAACTCAAAGTGACAGTTACCCTTAAAGGGGCAGTTACTCTTAAAAGGGCAGTTACTCTTAAAAGGGCAGTCACTCTAAAAGGGGCAGACACTCTAAAAGGGACAGTCCCTCTTAAAGGGGCAGCTGCTCTTAACGGGGCAATCACTCTTTAAGGGATGGTTACTCTTAAAGGAGCATACACTCTTAAAGGGGCAGTAACTCTTAAAGGGGCAACAACTTTTAAAGGGTTAGCACTCTTAAAGGGACGGTTACTCTTAAAGGGGCAGTCACTTTTAAAGGGGTAGCCACTCTTAAAGGGACAGTTACTTTTAAAGGGGCAGACACTCTTAAAGGGGTAGTCACTTTTAAAGGGATAGCCAATCCTAAAGGGACAGTAACGCTCAAAGGAGCAGACACTCTTAAAGGGGCAGTCACACAGGTGCACTCTGGAAGTCACTGTTAAAGGTGCGTTCTTTTCAAGCACTATGTATTTTCTCCTGGAAATGCAAATCTAGTTATTTTTGCTGCCCATATATGTATTTCACTGGGTCGCCTTTTACCTTATTATTGAGCCCATTTCCCCTGATGAGCAGTCATGGGAAATTGTTATGGGGCAATCCAGGGTCTCCTACTGGAGGGACAGCTTCCGGATGGTGTCGCCCTTGTCAGAGCGAGTGCTCCATGGTTAGGCTTTATCAGGGCCATTGTAGCACCCCCGTGTAGGGCATTCTAGGGATAGTTATAGGTTTATCTTAACCAGTATTTCCTGACGTACCCATACCGGATTACCTCAATTTGAACTCAAGACCAATCCAAGGATTATCGACCTCGCCTACTGGGAAGTGGTGGGACTACTTGGTTAATTCCTTTCGGTCTTTTTTGTGCACTAAACATTTGTTCTACCATCCAAAAATGTTGATGTTGTTTATTTTCAACTGGTAATATAGTGTCTTTGGTGGATCGAAGGTGCCATCGTGCACGGCTGTTGTCTCTTTTTAGTTTGTATCCATTATAAGGGAACTTATCATTGACTTTATAGATCTCTTTTCTTTCTAAATACCTAATAAAAGTTACGTTTTAATTGTATAACATACATTCTGGCAGTTACCTTTTAAGATTAGTTTAATTTACCCTGGTAACTAGTATAGTGTACCTACATTGGTGACATTTTGAGAAATTTATATGTGCCAATGTTATGCTGTAGTGCAGGTCTTAGCTTAAATATGATGCATTCTCCTGCAGGCCATGCAACAGGCTAAAATTTTCAGCAGCCTCCTAGCTTCTATCTTCATTCACACCAAAAAACTGGTATGAATGAAGATTGATGTGCCAGCCCTGATGGCCACGCCCCTCCCGTCATTCCCCCGCCCTCACCACCACCCTCAGAAACTTGGCAAGAAGGAAGAAAAGTTGCAACTTATGACACAAAAATTGTGTATGAAATAAATTGCGACTTTTAACACCTCAGTACTGGTGTAAATATCACAATAAATGTCCCCCTATGAGCAGTGAAGTGAAAGGCAATGTCTTTGAAATATGGAGGAAAAAAAGGGCTATGTCACTGTTTCTGTTCTTTAAAGGTACTGGCCATACAACATCTCTTTAGCCCCATCAATCCCTGACATGCCAAGTGACACTGGTACACCATAACAGGTCCTTGCCTGGCAAGGTAGAAACGTTATGTGCACAAAATAACCAATCACCTACAGAATGTATAAAAGGGCAGTGTCCAAAACCATGTGTAGGAACAGTAAAAGATCACTAGTCCCCAAAATAATAAGATAAAAATATATTTTTTATCTTTATAAAATAAAATAAGCATTGCTAGAAGCGTTATCTCGTATAAGAAGTCCAGCAAAAATCCAGACAAAATCATAATAAAGCCCATAGTGTAATGACAACTCATATACTGTATTAGGAATCATCCAAATAAAAAACGCTCTTATAAAAAAAAAGAATAAAAAGTGATAAAATAACTAGTTCATATGGTAAGACATAGTCATAACAGCTAGCAGAAACAAAGGTTTCAAATTCTATCAAAGAAACATGTTGTATGTCATCTCATAGAAGAATGCACAATGCAGAAGGTATGAGGTACCAGAATATAAAAACTCCTTTCCCCTTTTATAACGCTACACCTGTCAAGGTATTAATTAGGGGTGTGATAAAAACAATCTTATATGCAAAGACCTTCGAAGGGCACGCCTCACAATGGTAAATTGTGAGTTTCCTGGTTCGACATTTGGAGCATTTTTGTGGTCTCCTCCGTGTCTCTGCGGTGGAAAATTCCCCAGGGAAATGCTACTTTGGTATTTTTCTGGTCTCACTTCCCATGGCCCTGCTTCTTTTCACATCTATTCCCCAAATAAAAAGACCTTCTGTAAACCACAGATGCATTATAAAGGGCTATTTGGGTCAGGTGCAGTGCCAATATTTTATACCATGGCTGAGTTTTGCAGAGGGCACTGTGTGGTTGCAGTTTCTGGTCCAAAACATCCACCCCTCCTATAAACTTATAGTCCTGGATACACATAGGCTTGGGGACTGGCTCTGTGACTCCATGGACTTAGACAGGGGTGGATCTGTTGTATGTATTGTGGCAAGTATAAAGACATCATGCTTTCCTTTGTGCTTAAAGGAGTTCTTAGGGCTTTTAATATTGATGACTCAGGATAGGTCATCAATATCAGATTGGCGAGGTCCAACACCCGGCAACTTTGCCAATCAGCTGTATGAAGGGAAGACATGCACAGACTACATGTGCTGTCTCCCATCTCTTTTCCTGTTTGCTAAAGATTGATTGGCATAAAGATTACTTTTGTTCCACCATCACGTCTATTAATTCTTCAGAAATAAAAGCTGTAGAAAATCAGCTTCCTTGAACCCTACAGTGTTCACATGAATGCCTGTAGTGGTTGTAAAGTTTAGCTGCTAAGTGCTAACTCTATTGCGACTGAGAGAGAATTTGTCAATTGACGAATCGGAATAAGAGGTAGACATGAGAAAAGGCTCCTCTTCTCCACTATCAGAGTCAGACTCTGAGGGTAGTATGGCATAGGCCTCCTAAGCACTGTATGGCTGCTAAGTCATTTTATAGCTATAACAAGTAATACAACTCTACTTGTAATTTTTTGGGGGGATTTTTTTAATTTTTTTTATAATAAGCGTTAGTCTATCTAGCCTACCTTAAAACCAGAGTGTTAACCCTGATGAATCACTAGCACTAAGCTAAGGACCCAAACTTTTTCCTCAATATGCTAAGTGAACGTTAATCCTCCTACTAGGGGAACAGTATAAATGTTCTCCAAAAGCTGAGGATCATTATATCGGTCACTACTGACATAAATTTGACTGATACTGTTGACAAAGTCAGTGATGACAACTGGCCGAAGATGGAGAATAGCAGTAGGATTGAAATTTTTTATTTTTTCATTTTTTATAATAAACATACTCTAAAACCTGAGCACTAACCCTGATAAATCCCAGTCCTAAGCTAATGACCCAGCCATTATAATTAACAAGAAAAAAAAGGAAAAAAGTGCTTCAAAAGCAGTGGAGCTTTATACCGGTCACTGCTGACAGAAATTTGTCTGTCACTGCTGACAAAATCAGGACATGGATGGGCCACAGATGGAAGATAGTAGTAGGGGGAATTTGACTGTCACTCTTCAAAAATCAGTGACCAGATCAGTATGGAGGATGTATGAGGGTGAATGGGATGATGATGGGGGACGTTCAGAGAATATTTTTTTATTTGTCACATACGTTCAAGCTGCCTGTGCTGTCCACAACAAGCTCCAAGGATAGAAGCTGGCACAGCCTTGTATTACACTCTTTTTTGTGATTGGTCCGCTGATAGATATGGACCAATCACAATGATTTCCAGCTGCGACCACAGCTGATTGGTCCCTGGCTGACAAGAAGAAGAAGTTTGCACCTACAGTATACACAGGGCGAGTAAGTGGCATCTCAGGCGCATGCTCGCAGGTGAGGAGCATTTAACTGAATGCCGTACGATGCAAAAGAAAAATGCACCAGGCGCAACAATGTGTGAGGGCTGTATAAATAACACCCCTGGCCCAGAGAAAACTGCTCACCATGGAACCCAGGGCAGGCAAAGTTAGTCCACAATACAAGCTGCTCCCTCTCGTTTGAACTACTCTTCACAGGTCCAGAAAAGAAACGTCAGTAAAACAAAAATAAAAAGGGGAATCAGGAGTGCTGATTGAAAGTGGCCTTTTATTAAAAAAAATAAATGCAAAAAAACAAGAAGGGAAACTCGTTTCAGAAGCGGTCTTCCTTCTATATCAGACCCATCGTTTTATTGGGGTACATGTATGGTGGGATGTGCCAGGCACAGCATTTCCTGCTGTACATGAATGCCACAATGCAATGGGGTTAAATAGATGTTTGATGCAGGATACCTCATTTGTGCCTAAAGTTCTTGATGTAGTGGAGAACTTTCGAATTCTTGAGAAAGTGTTGTATAAAGCAATCTCTAGCCTGCTCCATACAGGTTTATGGGAAATGTGGAAACAACAGCATACACTCATGTACGATTATGATAACCTGCCAGAAGCTTATGAAATATTCCAAGATGTATTCCGAGACACAACACATTTGTGTATCTGACACAACAGATTTTCATCACTTGGAAATGACTGCATTCTTACGGCACATTAAGCTTAGTACAGTATGTAAAGCTGCCCATATAAATTCAATAACTGCTTGCTGACATATATGCTTCAACTCTTTCGTTACCTTGAACACTCAGAGATATCAGGGTGTGTTGATTTGTGCCCGTAAACATTCAATTTTTGGGCAAATCTCCTCTGAAGTCAGTGGGACCCATTGAAAAAAATTGAATATACATATCTGAGGTGTCATAAGATGATTAGGCTTCTGATCGGGGCACATCTACAATAGTGGCAGACCATGCGACTGCTATGGGGTCCAGGGCAAGAGGGTCCCAGTCTTAGTTGGGATTATCTCCTCTTCTACCGGAGGTGAAAACTTGGTCAGATGTCTACCCTATAAAGGAAAAACTTTTAGAAAATGGAAAAAATGGCCCAAGAGTCATTGAAAGGGGTTTAGGCAGAAACCCTTCTGTCCTGTGTGGGGGTCTGGTTTGATCCTTGCTATTAGGCCCTTACTTCTCTATGTACCCCACTGCTTCTGATATATCCCTCTTCCATTCTTTACACCATAGTTTAAATTGGTTGTTGTATAGAAGCCCACTGATAGGCCCATGGCACAAAAAGGCAGGTCAGGGTTGTCGATAGCATCTAAGGCTACTTCCACATTTGCGGCAGGGGATTCCGGCAGGCTGTTCCGGCGGGTGAACAGCCCGCTGGATCCGTGCTGCCGCAGGTGCGCATGTGGGGCCAGAACTACGCTCCGGCCCCATTCACTATAATGAGGTCGGGCCGCGGATCTGGCTGCAGCACGGCAAAGTTGCCAAGAGGCGCCCGGACCAAAATTACACATGTGGTAGTTTTAGTCCGGCCGCCTCTCGGCAAGTTTGGCGTGCTGCAACCGGATCAGAGGCCCGCCCCCATTATAGTGAATGGGGCCGGAGCGTAGTTCCAGCCCCACACGTGCACCTGCGGCAGCACGGATCCGCCACAGCCTGTCGGAATCCCCTGCCGCAAATGTTCAAAGTACCCTAATCAGAAAATTTTTTATGATATTTTATATTTTCACCTTTAATGGGAAACATAATATAAAATACGCAGGTCTGTGCTGAGACATTTCTGGAGACATTTCACATATCTATAGTACAACTAGAGTTTTTCTGCTTTCAAACATATCACCCTGTTGTTCCTTTGTCAGTGTTACAATGTTTCAAGAAGTGCTGCATTTCTGCTGGTACTATTGTGTAAAGTGGTTTAATACAACATATATGAGTGCATGGCGTATACCTTTTGTGGCTTGTAATCTATTATGTCTCTACACTCTGTTCAGGGACAATATCTCCTTTGTACAGAGATGCCTGCCTCAATTTTCACTCAATTTAAGTAATTAACCTCTTTGCACCTAGAGATTCCCACTGGCCATAGATTTCCATGGGCCACATATTACAAATTTGCATCATACAGATAGATTCTTTAGGCCCAGTTCACAGGTTTTTCAATGTCCTTAAATGCTTGTTTGACTGCAACCTAACACAGTCATGAGCATGAGGCTCCTTGTTTGTAGCAGCTTACATGAGACATTAGATGGGATGGTTGATGATTACTAGATTACTAATACCATGACAATAGGAGGGAGGACTGTACCTAGGATTCCATCATCTAGACTTGAAGCTTCACTGAAATGTTTAGCCAGAATCACATTCTCGTATAAATTCTTCCTTAACTAACCTATGACCTCATGTTGACAGAGGTCAAGTCAGCAACACCAAAAACAAATATGGACACTGGTTGTTGCATTCCAGAGTGACACTTTGACAAATACTGCAAATGAATTGTTATCGAGCCTTGCACTCATGCAGAACATCACATTTCAATCATTATTTTATAGCAGCATATTAATGGCTGAAGTCCGGAAAAACATTCAAAATCAGCCTTGAAACCAACAATAACTACGAGCAGTTACAATAACAGCTAAACTGAAAGTTGCATCCGTCTATGGAGGGTCATGAATTAGTTGAGTTATTTTTTTTTTTATTTTTATTTTCAAAGGACAAGGTTTTCTCATGTTGACAAGCGCTTCCCATTTGCTCCATAAGGCTGGCCATACACATTAGATAGCAGCTGACAACTGTTCATCCCAATCCACCCCCCTCCCCCGTATACATGCACACACAGCTCAGATGGTTTCTTCTTGGAATCTGTATGTGGCTTATGTGTTGCACTCCATATGTCAAGTGATTTAACAACGTAGATCTAACTGTATAACATCTGAGGACCCACAGTACATTGAACAGGTGTCCTGAAGAATTCAGAAAAAAACTCTGTGTAAATGTAGAAAAACAAGTACAAAACAAGTAAGACAAAGTATTTTCAAATAAATTCAACATTTTATGTAGAGATAAGGCTTCTAAAGGAGATAAGATTCACGCTGCATTTGCAATGTACCTTTGGCATATGCAACATGAAAACTCTTAAGGCCCTTTTAGACGGGCTGATTCTTCTCCCTGCCCGAGCGCCGATCAGCGATATCGGCGCTCGGGCAGGGAGCCTTTACACGGCCCGACGAATCGAGCGCCCGGCCGCACGAGTGATCGCTGTATCGCTCGTGCGGGCCCGGGAAGCTCCATACTGTCAGGCGCACATCGCCTGTTTACACAGGCGATGTGCGCCCGACAGATTGGATCTTTTGGTTTCTAACAAAAGATCCAATCAGCCGACGAACGAGCGTTTTGCTCGTTCGTCGGCTGATTAGGGCCACTTTTACACGGGCCGATTATCGGCACTAGCGTTCCTAGGAACGATTTTTCGGCCGATTATCGGCCCGTGTAAAAGGACCTTTAGCCCCTTTGCCAGATGTATCCATAGTGCTCTACAGACCCAACAGATGCTAAAACAGTCTCCTTATAGCTTTGATACACCTATTTACTAGGAAAGCATAGTCAGCTACACTCTCCTATACAGTGGGCTACCACAAACAACTACCAACCATGCCATTGTATGTGTTAGGACAGCTGTCCATGACCATCACTCCCCTGCCATCCCTTGCTGGTATGGACACCCTGCTATTCACCATGTTGTTGCCATCATGCTTCTGCCTTGTGCTCCAGCCTCTGTCCTCTCATGCACTCACCTCTGGCCAGTGTATGTTCTTCCAAATTCAATGGCTAGGGGTCCCTGTGTATTTAAGGCACCCTCTCCAAGCAATGGGTGCCTGAGCTTTATGGTTCCTGGTGACCAGCAAAGAGTGTTGAAATCTTGTGCTTCTGAAATTCTCTTGTTTTTTTCCTGCATTTATATTGTATTTGTCCCTGGCTTTTCTTCAGCCCTGTACCTGCCCCATCTGTGTGCTCCTATACTTCAAGTTTAAGTTTTGTTCATACTTATGTTAATCCTGTTCGTCCGCCATGTTCCTGTCAAGTACCCAACCTGCCTTCCTGGCTATGTTTTCACTATCATCCAGCCTGCCGGATTTTTGTTTGTTTTGTTTCTCCATTCATCAACACTACCAGTGTGCAATCCAGATCTAGTGACCTGTATTTAAGCCTTAGTGACTATTCTAGTGACTGCCCTTGTGGTTTTCCTGCGGTTTTGGTGCATTTTCTGTATCCTCAGCATTTGGTACTTGCATTAGAGTCCCTTACCCCAAGGTCAGCTGCCAACTACACAGAGACTATCCTAGGAGGTAGCGATCAAGTTGCTTTCATGCAGCGAAGGTTAGATCCCTGTATGGGGGTTAATTGGCACAGTGGGTCAGTATGGAATACAGTCACCTACATTGGGGCTTTAAAGCAGTATTCTGGTTTGGCAATTTTCTGCATTAATTGCCAGCAAACAAAACATTATATCACTTATTAATAGTGTTTGTTTATCATTAATGCCCCGTTTTCCTGCACTCCCTTGCAGTCACATGCCATTTTTTGCTGTGTTGGATCCCTGTTCCGATGACTTCACATCTATATCTAAGGCGTGGCAAGGCTTGTAATGCTCTGCCCTGTTGACACAACCTCATCAGTGACCTTGCTTGACTTGTTCTGCTCATTCTCCTGGACCGTGCTCTGCTCTGACATTTTAAGGCAATTCCTTTTATGTTTATTTTTCTATTGTTTTTTTTTTAATTTTTATATGTAAAACTGGAAAAAGGAAAGTGATTTGAATTTTTAATAATTTTTATATTTTTAGTTTTTTTTTTACTGTAATTTTTAGCCCCTTTATGGAATCTGTACATGCCATTCTTTGCTAGCTTGTACCATAGATTGGAATAGAATACTATTGCAGGCTATGGGATTTTTACAGGCTGCCTGTCATGCCATGCCTTGGAGTATATAGAGTTGTGCCTGATTAATACACAGAAGGTACCAGTTATGTAATACAGCTGACATCAGACTACTTCAGCCGGGTGTCTGAGTGGTTAGAAAGAGGAATAGGGTGAAATCGCAGGCTGCTGAACAAAATCCTTGAAAGCCCTCAAGGGCTGTCATGTTAAAGAAGAACTCCCGCAAAAAAAATGTATTCCATGTCCTGCTAGAAATGTACATGATGTAATCTGTAGTGAATGGCATTTTCTTACTAGTGGCTGTATTTTTAAATTATAGCTCCCTGATGTTTCTCATCTGTGTCATGTGACCAGCAATCAGACCCACGAACTCACACATCATCTTATGTGTGAACAGGAAGTCTAATTTTCTATGCATTCCTATGGGAGCCTCACTTTCAGTCTCATGGGAATGAATAGAGCAGTAACTGGCTTCCTGTCCTGGGTCAGTTGGAGGTCAGGGAGTTGGTCACATGACCCAGCTACAATAAGAAGAGAGTGGATAACACTCAATTAGAGTCTCTGATAAGAAGATTGCATTCACTACAGATTTTATCATGCACCTTTCTAAAGGTCCTTTTACACGGGCCGATTATCGGCCGAAAAAGCGTTCCTAGGAACGGTAGTGCCGATAATCGGCCCGTGTAAAAGTGGCCCTAATCAGCCGACGAACGAGTAAAACACTCGTTCATCGGCTGATTGGATCTTTTGGTTTGTACAAAAGATCCAATCTGTCGGGCGCACATCACCCTGTGTAAACAGGCGATGTGCGCCTGACAGTATGGAGCTTCCCGGCCACATGAGTGATACAGCGATCACTCGTGCGGCCCGGCGCTCGATTCATCGGGCCGTGTAAAGGCTCCCTGCATGAGCGCCGATGTCGCTGATCGACGTTCGGGCAGGGAGACACATCGGCCCGTCTAAAAGGGCCTTAACAGGTCAGAGAATAAAAATGTTTGCGTGAGTTCTTCTTTAAGGCTCCTATTATGCCTCTGATAGGGTATAATAGAATGTCGGTAAAATCACTATTCACAGCAATACAGAAGTATTGCTGTTAAAAATAAAAGCAATCGAAAAACCACAAGTTCAACTCTCTTAAGGGCACAAAAAACCCCTTAAAAATCAGTTGAATAAAGTTTTCAAAAATTTTAAAGAGCCCTAAAATATAAAAACAATTGAGAAAAACATGTTTCCATGTATTATATTAAAAATAACAATAAAAGTTAAAAATAATGGTATCACCAAGTCTGAAAATGTCCAGTCTACTAAAATATGTGTGTGATCTGTTTCTTTTCTTCTACAAATTGGTATATTTGAATTTCGTCTCCCTTTTTTTTTTTTTTTTTTTAATTGTATCAGCACTCCTTCCATTCGACCACATGGAAAGGTGAGCTTTTGAGATCTGTTCACATTGTGTGGTGCTGCATGGTGGCTGTTGTTGTGATGCTGTGCCTGTGGTTTGGTGGGGCCCAGTGCTCAACCTGATAGCAAGGGTGTTGTTGGGCTGCTCTGCAGCAGTAATTGCCATGTGTGGCTGTACCAAATTAGAGTAGGGACCCACTCAAGAGAGGCCACTTTTTGAGTATAGCTATGCATTTTGGTCAAAATGTATACTCAGTCTCATTGGAGATGTTTGAGTAGGGATTAGCAAATCCAAAGTCAATTCGCTAAGAACTTTGTTGTAATACTATACGGAGTTCCTGCTCCGTACAGTATTAGAATGTATTTGCTCAGAGTTATTATTTTGAGAAGTCTTGCAAGACTTTGTGTAATAACTTCGGGAATTAATTATTACTGTAAAAAAACCTTGGTACCAAACTCGGGTTCGGTTCCGAGTGGTAGGAGAAAGTTTTCTGAGGAGATTAGAAAGAAAATTATAGACAAACATGTTAAAGGTACAGTTGTACATATTATTTAGAAGCTTAAGGTTTATGGGACTGCAGTCAACCTCCCTAGACATGGCTGCAAGAGGAAAATTGATGACAATAATATGACTGGTAACCAAAGAGCCCAGAATAACGCCCAAAGGGATTAGAGGTGAACTCCAAGGTCAAGGTACATCAGTGTCATATCGCACCATCCATCACTCTGCCAAAGTGGTCTTAAAGGGGTTCTCCAAGTTAAATTTATTGATGACCTATCCTCAGATCGGCCGATCAGCTGTTTGAAGAGTAGGCGCGTGCCGCACCAGCACTGCCTCCTCTTCACTGTTTACATGCTGGCCGTAACAGGGGTAGTGGTGAGTAGGTGTAATTACACCTAACCACCCCATTCATTTCTATGGGAAGAATCGCTTGCATAGACTTGTATGGGAGCGATCCTTCCCATTGCAATGAATGGGGTGGTTAGGTGTAATTACACCTACTCACCACTACCCCTGTTACGGCTAGGATGTAAACAGGGAAGAGGAGGCAGTGCTGATACGGCGAGCGTCTCCTCTTCAAACAGCTGATCGGCGGGGGTGCTTGGTGTCGGACTCCCGCCGATCTGATATTGATGACCTATCCTGAGGATAGGTCATCAATAAATTTAACTTGGATAACCCCTTTTATAGAAAACGACCAAAGAGGAAATCACTGTTAAAAGCAAATCATTAAAAATCCAGACTGAAATTTGCCAACATGCATATTGAAAAGCCACAAAGTTCTGGGAGAATATCCTTTGGACAGATGAAACAAAACTGGAGTTTTTTGGCAAGTCACACCATCTCTATGTTCACAGATGCAAAAATGAAACATACAAAGCTAAGAACATTATACCTACTGTGAAACATGGAGGAGGCTTGGTTACAGTATATACTGGCGTATAAGACTACTTTTTAACCCCTTAAAATAATGGCTACAGTGGGGGGCTATATGCGGCCCCCGTATACGCCGGATATACGGGGGCCGCACTGTGTGAGGTGTTTTTTTTTTCCCCGTCAGCGCGTAGAGAGCCCTGCTCTTAGCATACTGAAGTAGCATACTATTCTCTATATTCTCAGGAGGATTTTGAAGGCTTTTAAAGGGAAACTGTCATGCCAGCAAGACCTGTTACAATATCGCAGCTTACAGTTATGATCACCAGGCACTTGCTCTCTTGTTTGTTTTGCAAAGTTTTAGCTTTACCGTACATGTTTGAAACAACCTTATGTTTATAAGTGACAGTTTTGCTGCTATATACAGTACCTGCATGTCATATGCATTTGAATTAAAATTAACATGTTGAAATCAAAGCAGACTTTTTTTCATTTGGGAGAGGGGTAGTCTTATACAGTGAGTATATACCAAATTCTATATTTTTAGGGCAGAAGTTGGGGGTCGTCTTATACGCCCAGTCGTCTTATACGCCGGCATATACGGTATATTTTGGGGCTGCTTTGCTGCATCTGGCACAGGATTTCTTGAATCTGTGCAGAGTACATCGATATCTCAAGACTATCAAGGCATTCTGGAGCGAAATGTGTTGCCCAGTGTCAGAAAGCTTGGTCTCAGTGGCATCATGGGTCCTCCAACAGGATAATGACACAAAACACACAGATAAAACCATCCTAAACATCCTAAATCCTATTGAACATCTGTGGAAGGAGCTAAAACATGTAGTCTGGGGAAGGCACCCTTAAAACCTGAGACAGCTGGAGCAGTTTTGTCACGAGGAGTGGGCCAAAATACCTGTGGACAGGTGCAGAAGTCTCACTGAGAGTTACAGAAATTGCATGATTGCAATGATTGCCTCAAAAGGTTGTGCAAAAAAGTTTAAGTTTTAAGTTAATGGTACCATAATTGTTGTCCAGGCCAGTTTCATTAGTTTTTTTTTATAAATTATTCTGTTGAATCACAATTCAAAAGCAGTGTCTGATTTTCATTAGTTGATGTTCAGTACATTTTTATTTATTACTTTTGTCAGTTTCAAGCTATTTCAGTGAACATTGTGTTTTTTTTCTCTTTAATGGAGGGGTACCAACAATTTTGTCCAAATGTGTACATTATATGGAACATTAAATGATGCAACTAAAAATACAAGTGGTCTGGCAAAAACAAGCCCTTTGAAGGCAAGCCTAGCAAATGTATGACCCTTAGAAGGCAAGTAGGAAAAATAAAAAATGTCTTTTCCAAAATTGCCCTGCCTCTGAAGGGGCCAACTGAATGGGTCACTTATGATTGGTGGAAAATTGCAGGCACAAGTGTGGGGTGCATAAAATGCACAAAATGTTTCACAATCGCTCAAAAGTCCTATTTTTCTGACTTTTTGGTGCCAGAATTCTGGAGTGAAAGTATGAGAGATCAGGGCCTATGTGTTTACATGGATTCAATTCTGTTCATTCTGTACTTTAATGTGTAGATTTTACAACTTCTTTTGAAACCGAATACCACACTAATCGGCCGACACTACCTATTGTGGCTGTGCTTGAATTCTGACGTCAATATTTGGTAAATCACATTTGTCAAGCAAGCCAAAAAAAATAGTCCTTTGCACTTCATTTGCCAAGAGGGTGTTGCTTCACTGGAGATTATTGTGGCTTAAGATACGTCATATTGCACCAAAAATTCTGGCACAAAATGTTGCCAAATGTAAACCCACCAATAGGTGGTATAAAGTTGCACAAACTTGTTTAGCTGTGAACCAAATTTATCATCTAGCCTGAGTCACTGTGATAACCGGTTTGGTGAATAGAGGAGGAGGGAAGGAGACTGCAGTTGCATCCTGACATTGATGGGTCCAAAATGTAATTCTGCCCCATTTATAAAGACCAATCCTACAAGTGATATGTGATTAATAAATACTATACGGTCACAATACAGTGAATTTCAAGACTGTCAGGAGATACCCACTAACTATATTCGTGTATGCTTCGTCAGGAGGAGAGAACGAGGACATTTTTTTAACCAGCTGATTTTTTATTCATGCTGGGATTGGACTGTGGCCTGTTAAAAGAATAGTGGGCATATCCTCGTTCTCTCCTCCTGACGAAGCATACACGCGAAACGCGCATAGAGGAGTGGATGCAGCCTTGGTTATTCACCTGCATACGGTATGATTATTTAATGCAGCTTTTTTATCTTCAATTCACTTGTAGTTAACACATTGAGCCCGACATAGACTTAGCTGGAGATGCAGAATCAGCTGTGGTTTACATTGCATTCAGCTTAACCCTAGGATGATATGTACATAGGCCTCTGGTGAGGCTTCAATATAATAAGAGGTTATGGGCTTTTCACATGTGACCATGAATATAATATATAGGGGCTATCTGTGGATATTATATTGAAATTAATTAGGATATGCTGCTACCTATATATTATTGTTTACATAGTGGAAGGTATTTATTATTGGCTGGCGTCCTTCATTATTTTTTGGCCTCCTTACTATTTTAAGTATATTGATCTATTTTTAATGATATTACAATAAAATATTATTTTTTAAGGAATTCATGATACCATGTTTTGTGTTTGTGAATAAAGTGATATGTGATTGTTGGAGGCCCTGTTACAGAGTTTGCATTGTGGCCCAAGGGTTTCAAGTAGGGAACCTCCTGTGCTACATTCATATGCCCTCATGAGTTGTCTAAGGCTATTTTCAAACTAGCGTTTACATTTTCTGGTATTGAGATCCGTCATAGGGGCACAATACCGGAATAAAACGCTTAACTAGCCAGAATGGAGTGCTCCAAAATGCATTCCTTTCCTGCGGTTTCCAATACTGCGGTTTGCTTTTCTTCCTGAGATGCAGAGCAAGACAGATCCGTCATGACCACCAATGCAAGTCAATGGGGACGGATCCGTTTACTCTGACACAATGGAAAACAGATCCGCCCCCCCATTGACTTTCAGTGGAGTTCATGACAGATCCGTCTTGGCAAAGTTAAAGATAATACAAACTGATCCGTTCATAACGGATGCAGATGGTTGTATTATCAGTAACAGAAGCGTTTTTGCTGAACCCTGCCAGATCCAGCAAAAGCTCTAGTGGGAAAGTAGCCTAAGTCATGAAGACTACCTGGACTTTATTCTTAGGCCTGCAAAATCTTGTTTTTCTTTGTGTGTCTGGCCGTGGCGACGTGCACCTGTGCACTGGGATGTGCTGTGCTGACTGCCCCCCCTCCCCTTAAAATCTTGTTTGTGTTTTACTTACAGCTGTCTGACAGTCTGTAGTTATCATTATGCGGATGGTAAATCATTCTCACATTGACAGATGTATTTTGACAGCTGACAGCTTTTTAGTACTCTTGAATATTCATTAAGACTTGGATGGTTAAAGAATACAATATCAGGCATCACAAGCAAATTCCAGCTGCAGAGCTTGTGATGGTAACTTCCTGTAATGTGATTGCAAACACTTATAATAAGGGTCAGGAAAATGTTATGCCATTTAGATCCTTCATTTTTATTGTTTAGCCCTGTACTTCCAGTCTGTATTCATAGTTTACTCACAATTAATATTACTAGTATAATGCCCATAAGGTGTAGTACTGGGTAAATGTCTAAATTATTGCATTTACCAGACCTGTTCTTAGGTCTTAGATCTGCCACATGGTTTTGTTTAGTTATAATGACCATTTGAAATTCCAGCACTAGGTGATTTATTACAATTTGAAGCAAAGAACAGAATGATTGTGAGGAAGGGGTCCAGAAAATTTTAAGGCTGATATACAATTACAGTAAAAATACAGACCACTGCTATTAATCTGCATAGGTAACCTTGAAAAATATGTTGACTTTTTGGTTGATCTTAACCAGCTAGCAATGTCTGGTTATAGAGAAATCAGGGGTTGTGGCTTTATCATTGCCTATATAAATGAGCCCTATCAATTTAGCTGTCGGAGGAATGAGGAAACAACTATCCTTCCAACCCCCCAAAACATGCACTCTTGGCTTGAGAGAGGAAGTCGCTGCAAGGCATTTAAGTAATTCCTCCTTCTGTGTAGAACCCAGCACTCCAACTTAAAGAGGTTCACTGGTACTTAGATATTAATAACTCATCCTCAGGATAGGTCATCAATATCACATGAATGGGGACCTGAAACCGCTACACTTCACTGAACTACTGTTTCACGCAGCCACCTGCGTTAGAAACTATATAGAGGACGGAAGGCACCATCCATTGTGTAGTTTCCATGACTGGCATACTGCAGCTGAACTCAGCTTAAATAGGAGTTGAGCTTTATTACATTGTAAAGAGAATTGGGATCTGCACTACTCAATCACAATTGCATTGGCGCTTGCAAAAAGACTTGGTGGTCAATTCCTCAAGTAAAAGAAGATCGCTGCACTCCAGTGATGTTGCAAATAAGGATGTAATTTATTTTCCTTTACAAAGACAACTAAAGAGTTTCTGATCCAGACATATGTATAATTAATATTCCACAGTAAATCACTGAACGTGCATCCAGCTTCCCCTGACGCCATACTGATGCCACAGGTAACACCACTGAGGAAGAGCCATTCGGACTGAAACTTTCGGTGATTTACTGTGGAATTTTTATTATACATATGTCTGGATCCGAAACCTTTAGATGTATTATATCGTTATGTGCAACATATCACTGGACTGCAGCAATCTTCTTTTACTTGAGCTTTAATACATTGGCACAGCCACTTCACAGTAGATGAAACCTTGTGCTTCCAGTTCCATCTACTGTATAGATTCCAGTTCCAGCGGCTGCCTAAAACAGCAGATTGGTGTCAGTGTCAGACCTCCACTGATATGAAATTAAAGACTTATCTTGAGAACAGGCCATCTGTATCTACAGTGGGGAAAGAAAGTATTTAGTCAGCCACCAATTAACAATCAACTATGAGAGACAAAATGAGAAACCAAATCGAGAAAATCATTGTCTGATTTTTAAAGAATTTATTTGCAAATTATGGTGGAAAATAAGTTTTTGGTCACCTACAAACAAGCAAGATTTTTGGCTCTCACAGACCTGTAACTTGGCTCCTCTGTCCTCCACTCATTCCCTGTAATAATGGCACCTGTGTGAACTTGTTATCAGTATAAAAGACACCTGTCCACAACCTCAAACAGTCACACTCCAAACTCCACTATGGTGAAGACTCAGGGGCGTAGCTAGAACTGACTGGGCCCCACAGCAAAATTTTGTATGGGGCCCCCCTTCCATGACTATCCTGGCATCCTATATGTGCATATGTAAGGGAGAGTTCACAGTGTAGGGGGCGCACACAGTGCAGCATGGGGGGCACAGTACAGGGCAGGGGGCAAAATACAGCATAGGGGGTACAGTACAGGTCAGAGGCACACATAGTATAGGGCGGGCGGACGCACAGTGCAGCATAGAGGCACAATGCAGCATGGGGCCCAGTACAGGGCAGGGTGCACCGTACAAAGCAGGGGCACGGTACAGCATAGCGGGTGCGGTACAGGGCAGGGGGCAAAATACAGCATAGAGGGTACAGTACAGGGGGCACACACAGTGCAGCATATGGGGCACAATGCAGCATAGGGGACGCAGTACAGGGAAAGGGGCACACACAGTACAGCATAAGGGGTCACAGTGCAGCATAGGGGGTACAGGACGGGGCAGGAGGCACACACTGTGTGGCATGGGGGGCACAGTATAGGGCAGGGGGCAAAATACAGCATAGGGGGTACAGTTCAGGGCAGGGGACACAAATAGTGCAGCATAAGGGAAACATTATAGGGCAGGGGGCAGAAGACAGCATAGGGGGTACAGTACAGGGCAGGGGGCACACATAGTGCTGCATAGGGGACACAGTACAGGGCAGGGGGCACAAACTCACCACTGTTGGTCAGGATGGCAGTGAGTCTGAAGGTCGGCTGTATTGGCTGGCTGCTGCAGCACTGCTCAGATGGCTGAGACAGCGCTGCTCTGGGTTGCTCCTGCTTCTTGGACGTCTGTGCTGCCAGAGCAGGAGGTCAGCTGGCACTACAAGGAAGGTGGAGGGGCAGGTAAGAGAGGCAGCCTGCCGGGCAAGCAAGAATGCAGAGGGTCACATGGTGCTTCTGGGAGTCTAGGAGGGGCCCTGTTTGTGACTGAAGTATTATTTGAAACGATTGGTGGAGCAGCAGCTTCCTCTCACTCCTCCTCCACCAATCAGATTACACAGTGCAGCAGCGCAGAGGAGAGGTAGGAGAATCCCTCTCCCCTCTCCTTGTGTTTCAAAGCGCAGCGTTACGATCCCCCTGCACCCCCCCCTCCCCAGACTGGGAGAGACACCAAATGTGAAATAAAATTAATGAAAACAAATTCAATTATTAGAAATATTGCCCTGCTGATTAGCCACATCCCTGCTACTGCTCCTGGGCCCCTGCTAAGCTTGGGCCCCAAAGCAGTCGCTTCCCCTGCTTCCCCTATTGCTACGCCACTGTGAAGACTAAATAGCTGTCGAAGGACATCAGAAACAAAATTGTAGACCTGCACAGGCTGGGAAGACTGAATCTGCAATAGGCAAGCAGCTTGGTGTGAACAAATCAACTGTGGGAACAATAATTAGAAAATGGAAGACATATAAGACCACTGATAATCTCCCTCGATCAGGGGCTCTACGCAAGATCTCACCCCGTGGGGTCAAAATGATCACAAGAACTGTGAGCAAAAATCCCAGAACCACACAGGAGGACCTAGTGAATGACCTGCAGAAAGCTGGGACCAACGTAACAAAGGTTACTGTCAGTAACACACTACGCCGCCAGGGACTCAGATCCTGCAGTGCCAGACATGTCCCCCTGCTTAAGCCAGTACATATCCAACAACATCATGCTTTGGGGCTGTTTCTCTGCAAAGGGACCAGGACGACTCATCAGTGTACATGAAAGAATGAATGGGGCCATGTATCGTGAGATTTTGAGTGCAAACCTCCTTCCGTCAGCAAGGCAATGATCCCAAGCACACCGCCAGGGCAACGAAGGAGTGGCTTGGTAGGAAGCATTTCAAGGTCCTGGAGTGGCCTAGCCAGTCTCCAGATCTCAACCCCATAGAAAACCTTTGGAGGGAGTTGAAAGTCCGTGTTCCCCAGCGACAGCCCCAAAACATCACTGCTGTAGAGGAGATCTTCATGGAGGAATAGGCCAACATACCAGCAACAGTGTGTGCCAACCTTGTGAAGACTTACAGAAAACCAACAAAGGATGTATAACAAAGTATTGAGATGAACTTTTGTTATTGACCACCATAATTTTCAAATGATTTCTTTAAAAATCAGACAATGTGATTTTATGGATTTGTTTTCTCATTTTGTCTCTCATAGTTGAGGTCTACCTATGATGTCAATTACAGGCCTCTCTCATCTTTTTAAGTGGGAGAACTTGCACAATTGGTGGCTGACTAAATACTTTTTTTCCCCACTGTAAGTACTGGAAAACCCCTTTGGCTGCCAATTGTGGTGGTTATTTCAGATTGTTATTTCATTACCACAAAATAATCTATCAACCTGCAGAGTGCTTCTACACAGGAATAAGAAATTATCTAAGTGTTCCAGTTTTGGTTGAGGCTATCAGTGTTTCCACATCCGAGAAACTCCACTGCACAACTGCAAGTTTACTGGAAGCTAAGTGGTGAGAAAAGTTTGTGGCACATAGTAGGAGGGGCATGGCCTCACCTGACCCAACAGGTTCCCAATAGATTCCTATAATTTATGCCAGAAACTGTTGTAAATCATAGCGGAAGTCTAGCTCATAGCTGTCATAGATTTCAGTTTCTGGCACAAGGAAAACCTGAAGATGTTCAAAAGTTATTAAAAGGCCTGTGCCTCTTATGGCTATATGCCTAAAATTTGGCATATCTAACTCCAGCCTGTTTTTTTTACTAATGTTGTTCTTTTTTCTGTTCTTTGTTCTTTTAAAAAATGCAGCATATTGTAGCTTTTGGCGTTTGTTTTTTTAAGTATTTAGAATCTCTATAGGCTAGAAGAAACACAACAAAAAACTCAAATGCCGGCAAAAAAGGCATGAAGTCATTCTGATGTTTTTGCAGCCCAAAAAACACCAGCAAATTTGTGTCTAAGGACCTTAAAACTGGCGTATGAAACACTAGGTTTAGCAAATCTGCCCCACAATGTGTATCCAGACCTAATACAACTATAGTACACATTATTTCAGCTGAGCACTGCGATGTTTGACATTTATAGGACAAACTCCAGTTAGAAATACTCAAGTGACATATACAAAGGAAAGAAGCAGGGGAGTTGAGCAGTGCAGCAGTGCAAAACATTGGGGAAGGTTTATCAAGACCAGCGTTTGCCACTGTTCCTTTGCACCACTTTTGATAAATCTGTTCCAGTGTTTATTACTTTTTTATGTCATTAAAAATGCCAAAGGGAGATGATAAATCTCCCTCATTGTCACTAATAGAGGCCCACCAAGAGCAACACAATATAAACTCACCTCTTTGGATACTTGCTTTGGAGAGTAGTGAGACTTCCAATGTTTGCAGACATGTTTGTTGCCAACTATACTATTTTGGCTATGGGAGAGGAACGGTCATTGATCATCTTCATTCTGTATATGGTACTTACAGATGATTGCAGATATTGTCAATGAGACCGGGGTTTTGAGGTGGCTAAAGAACTGGGGGTATATTTGTGTTTTCTAGACTTGTAGCCTATATGGGTATAGAACGTCGATGTGCACTTGTCACCTCAGCCAATATAACAAGTGATAAAGAGCTGTCCATTATATTATTATTCTGTTATATTTGAAATTCTGCTGTGGGTAGTAAACTTGTCTAAATTGTGAAGTTTTGAAAATGTGTATGTGAATGGAAAGTCATATTTCCCTATTTACTGCCATTAACATTTGGCTGCCACATTCTTCAGGGTTACTAAAAAAGCCCCAAGCAAATCCTTCTAATATGTTCTAGCATCTCACAAGAACACTTGAACTGACAATATTGCCTGAATGCTAATTATACCTTATTACAGTCATTAGGGCATTCCCACAAATAAAACATATGATGTTTACCTGATATATTATCACTTTCTGATTGTGGGTTCAGACTACTGGGACCCCCTAGAAATGCTAGAACTAAGGTCCCATCTAGGTGTGCAGAGAACCTCAAGTGAAGTGGATCAAGATGATCACAGTGCCGGGACAACAAAATAGCCACTGTGCTATATTTGGTTCCCAGCAGTTGGACTACAGTGATTAGTAAGGTTAATAATGTTGACATGATGAAACAATTAGGGCTGATTCACATGAGTGTGGTCAGTCTGGGGAACTCTATCAGTGTGTTGCCGCATCTCCCAGACCGATAATGGTTCCCCAACCTTAGTGCACCATAGTGTTTTATGATACAGTCAGTCCCTATCTGATCGCGGGTCTAATGTACTTTACTCACATGATGACGTGAGTACAGTACAATAGACCCATGAACGGATAGGAACTGACTGTGTCATAAAAAACCATGATGCAATCGGTTTGGGTCAGGGAAGCCGCGTCAGTCCAGGAGATGCAGCCAACACACGGACAGTGTTTCTTGGAGTGAGCACAGTCATATGAATCAGCCCTTTGTTATCTATTATTGGAAAATACAAATGACAAGAGTCAAGAGTTAAAGATGTGATAATGAAAGCATTATCTCATGCACTTGTGAACAGTAATGTACTCATATTGTTCTCAATGGGCAAATAACTGAGCTTGCTCGATTCAGTCCATTGGCTTCTTTGTTTCACTGTTTCTTTCAATGGCTTCAGAGCTCTTTCAAAGTTTTCAATTAACTGATCTTTACATGTTTTCAATGTTTATTAAAACACAACCAAACGTCCATTGATAGATTTTCTCTATTGTTTTAATCAACATACTACAAAAGGTTTCAGTACTTGATGGGTTTAGAAAAGGTCAAGTTATCTCTTAGGCTACTTTCACACTAGCGTTTTATAATTCCGGTATTGAGTTCCGTCATAGGGGCTGGAGTAAAACGCTTCAGTTTTGTCCCCATTCATTGTCAATGGGGGCAAAACTGAACTGAAGACAACAGAATGCTCCTAGAAGCATTCCGTTCCGTCTTCAGACCGGAGAGCAAACCGCAACATGCTGATGCTTAATGACCTCCTGGGGGACATATTAGTTGTCAAAAATAAATTAATATATAAGTAAAAAAATAAATAAAAAACAAACAAAAAAGTGTAAAAAAAAAAAAATTAAACACGCAGACGCCAATGAAAACAGTCACCATAGTCGCCCCGTCAAATAAAATCTATACATGCTATATATCAAAATGATCGGCATCAAATAGGGAACCCATTGCAATAATTAATTTGAGCGTCAGTTTTAATATTTAAAAAAAAAAATCTATAATTAAAAAAAAATCCTTTTTTTTAATAAGAATTAGCGTTTTTTGTCTAAATTAAACCTAAAAAAATATAAAATATCTTTAAAAAAAACATTCTAATAATAAGTCCTAAGTGTCAAGTAAAAAAAATTGCTAAAATTATTTTCGTATTCAAACGAAAAAAGAAAATTTAGGGTCACTAAGCCACCATGTGCCCAAATCACAAAAAGTTGCCTGGACATTCAGGCCTTTTTTAGGTCCGGTCATGAAAGGGTTAATGAAACAGACTCTGATACAGTGCCTTGCGAAAGTATTCGGCCCCCTGGAACTTTTCAACCTTTTGCCACATTTCAGGCTTCAAACAAAAAGATATAACATTTTAAGCTTTTGGTGAAGAATCAACAACAAGTGGGTCACAATTGTGAAGTGGAACGAAATTTATTGGATCATTTAAACTTTTTTTGTAATAATAAAACTGAAAAGTTGGGCGTGCAAAATTATTTGGCCCATTTCCTTTCAGTTCAGAAAACTCACTCCAGAAGTTCATTGAGGATCTCTGAATGATCCAATGTTGTCCTAAATGACTGATGAAGATAAATAGAATCCACCGGTGTGCAATCAAGTCTCCGTATAAATGCACCTGCTCTGTGATAGTCTCAGAGTATCAGACCACTGCAAATCTACCAAGACCCCGCCGTCCCTCTAAACTTTCATCTCAAACAAGGAGAAGACTGATCAGAGATGCAGCCAAGAGGCCCATGATCACTCTGGATGAACTGCAGAGATCTACAGCTGAGGTGGGAGAGCCTGTCCATAGGACAACAATCAGTCGAACACTTCACAAATCTGGCCTCTATGGATGAGTGGCAAGAAGAAAGCCATTTCTCAAAGATATCCATAAAAAGTCTCGTTTATAGTTTGCCACAAGCCACCTGGGAGACACACCAAACATGTGGAAGAAGGTGCTCTGGTGAGATGAAACCAAAATCTAACTTTTTGGAAACAATGCAAAGCGATATGTTTGGCGTAAAAGCAACACAGCTCACCACCCTGAACACCCCATCCCCACTGTCAAACATGGTGATGGCAGCATCATGGTTTGGGCCTGCTTTTCATCAGCAGGGACAGGGAAGATGGTTAAAATTGATGGGAAGATGGAAGGAGCCAAATACAGGACCATTCTGGATCAAAACCTGTTGGAGTCTGCAAAAGACCTGAGACTAGGACGGAGATTTATCTTCCAACAAGACAATGATCCCAAACATAAAGCAAAATCTACAATGGAATGGTTCAAAAATAAACGTATCCAGGTCTTAGAATGGCCAAGTTAAAGTCCAGACCTGAATCCAATTGAGAATATGTGGAAAGAGCTGAAAACTGCTGTTCACAAACGCTCTCCATCCAACCTCAAAGAGCTCGAGCTGTTTTGCAAGGAAGAATGGGCAAGAATTTCAGTCTCTAGATGTGCAAAACTGATAGAGACATACCCCAAGCGACTTGCTGCTGTAATCGCAGCAAAAGGTGGTGCAACAAAGTATTAATGCAAGGGGGCTGAATAATTTTGCACGTCCCACTTTTCAATTTTATTATTACAAAAAAAGTTTAAATGATCCAATAAATTTCGTTCCACTTCACAATTGTGACCCACTTGTTGCTGATTCTTCACCAAAAATTTAAAATGTTTTATCTTTTTGTTTGAAGCCTGAAATGTGGCAAAAGGTTGAAAAGTTCCAGGGGGCCGAATACTTTCACAAGGCACTGTATAATAAAAGCCAGGAAAGAAAAGATAATGAACACTTTCTTAGAAGACCTAACCCTGCCATCCTTATCCCCTGAACAAGCCTCTAGTCTATGTGACCCAATCCAAATACAAGAACTCACTGTGGCATTGAAGTCCATGGCTAATGGGAAATCTCCTGGACCAGACGGCCTCCCGTTGATATATTATAACACATTTTCCAATGTATTAGCACCCCACTTATTAAAAGCCTATAATCCCTCGATGTCAGGCTCGCCCTTTCTGCCTCAGTCACTAGCAGCACATATCACTTTGATCCACAAATCAGGGAAGGACCCTACTTTATGCTCCAACTAGCTGAAGGACCCGGCTTCGCCCGGGTATATTTGATCTATTTCATTTAATGTTTGTGTGTGTGACGTAAAAAAAATATCGAGAGTGACCTCTACAGCAGCCCGCCCCTTATAACTGTGACCTCCACAGCAGCTAGAGTGGCCACTGTCTTCACCCCAGAAAGCCAGAGCTCACCGGTCATTCCCCCAAATGTGAAACAGTGCCCTTGGTTACCATGAAGACACACCACTAAACATCAGGCCATGTCCCCTGGCTCAGTGAAGACACGGAGGAGAAGCTGCCTGAGCGTGAGCTACTGAAAGGGTGGACATCCCTACGTCCATCCAGGCACTGTGCTGGACTGAGGACAGGGAGCCAGAAAAACGGACTGTCCAGCCTAAAGCCGGACAACTGGCCACCCTAACATCAGCCTGCCCCTAGGGTGGCCAGAGGTCCAGTTTTAGGCTGGACAGTCTGGCTTTCAGACTCCCTGTCCACTGTCCGGCGCAGTGTCTGGACAGACACAGGGATGTCCACCCTTTCAGTAGCTCATGCTCAGACAGCTTCTCCTCCGTGTCTTCATGGAACCAGGGGGCGTGGCCTTGTGTTTAGGGGTGTGGCTTCATGGGAACTGGTGGCACGGCTTCACGTTAGGGGAAGGCTGGACATTCTGGCTTTCAGACTACCTGTCCTCTGTCATGCGCAGGGCCTGGATGGACACAGGGGGCATGGCCTCTTGTTTAGGGGTGTGGCTTCATGGGGACCGGTGGCACGGATTCACGTTAGGGGAAGGCTGGACATTCTGGCTTTCAGACTCCCTGTCCTCTGTCATGGGCAGGGCCTGGATGGACACAGGGGGCGTGGCCTCTTGTTTAGGGGTGTGGCTTTATGGGGACCGGTGGCACGGCTTCATGTTGGGGTAAGGCTGGACATTCTGGCTTTCAGACTCCCTGTCCTCTGTCATGCGCAGGGCCTGGATGGACACACGGATGTCCTTTTGAACAGCTCACTCTCACGCATAAGCTGCAGGGAGAAAGTCAAACTCCCTCCCACCCCTGCAGCTGACAGAAGTTGATTTTTAAAAAGCATGTGTAGAAAGAGAATTGATGCGGCACTCACCAGAGTCTTCTTGCTTCTTAAAGTTTTATTAAACACTGACATAAAAACATGTCTTGGGACATTGGGCTATCTTAGAGAGGGATGCGAGTCTGGCCACATTAACCAAAAAACCCCGTATTACTTTCAGACGCAGTCACACAATCAGAGACACCATAGTCAGAAGTAGATTTCATGAGAAAAAAACAAGCACTTGGATTAGGGACTTAGTTTCCCCGGGCAACTATAGATGCGGGAGTTGTTCTTTTTGTGCTTTTAATTGTCAGAAGAGATTCCTATGTTTTGGAGGTCTAAGGCATAAAGTCCATGGGGGGAATTTATCATTAGGAAAATATTTGAAGTCAGTTTTGCTTCAGTCTGTGTTGGAGTACTTTCTGCCACATTTATCAAACGTCACAGGTTGTTTGATAAATGTGGCTTGTCCTTAAACCTAACACTTCTGTGTAGAGAAGCTACTCCACTTTTCCTACTCCACCCTCCTCCTGGAGTGAGATTGCGACTATTTTGCGACTTTTTTTAAAAAGTCGCAATGATAAATCTGGAGTGAAACTCATTAACATGGCTAACCACACCCACTCTTCCACCCATATTACAAACTGGAGTGAGTGGTGTACACATGCAAAAAGTCGCAAAAAAATGCGCAAAAAAGTCGCAAAAGCCCTATCGTGCGACTTTTTGAAGACAGAATTCTGGAGTGAAGGTGTGATAAATCAGGGCCAATGATTTTATTACCTGCAGGAGCAAGTACATTGTATACCTAGTTCTCTGTCAATGTGGTCGATTTTATATAGGTAAGACAATCAGATGTTTGTATGAGAGATTCAGGGAACACCTGAACTCTATCGTTACAGGCAAAGGATGTCCCAGATTAATCGATCACATAAGAAGAGAACATCAAGACAATACAAATGTGCTGAGTTTTGCTGGTTTAGAAATGATACATATTCTGCCACAGGGAGGGGACAGGCACAGAGTCCTCTTACAAAAAGAAGCAAGATGGATTATCAGAGCGGGAGCCCTTGGACCTCTTGGTATGAATGATAGGAATGATCTAAGTTCTAAGTTTCTAAGTTTATTGGCACTTAATTCCACTATTTGGTAGACAGACTTTGCTTCACATACATGTGTATATTGCAAATGGTGTACAATATTAAAACTTTGTGCTGAGATGTTGTTGTGCTGCTGCTCCGTCACAGTGTGCCGGGACAGCGGCCCTTTAAGAGGCGGTGACGCATCTGCGTCATCAGGAAGCGGCCAGAGGAAGCACGTGTGTGCGAAACGGCCGTCGCCGCTGGTCTCCTGGTGCACTGAATGGCGTCTGCCCTGCAACCTGTTTTTATGTAAATGTTTAATAAAACTTTAAGAAGCAAGAAGACTCTGGTGAGTGCCGCATCAATTCTCTTTCTACACATGCTTTTTGCAAGTTCTTTGCTATTTACTTTTTGCTGAGCACCACAGAGGAAGCTGACTCCAGTTTTATGAGGGAACACATGTTCACATGGACATTAGCCTTTTTGTGTAGTGCCATCCCCCCACAACCTTTCTGCTGACTATTTGTGCTAGAAGTTGATTTTTACCTTCATTTTTTCAATCCCGGTCAGATGCGGAGTGGAAGGGGCGTGGCCTGACTGAGTCGGGGGCGTGGCTTAGTGGGACCTGGGTGGGGCTTTTAAGTCCTTCTTTTGAAGGTCGCCTGAATTTATAGGCCAATGCCATAGTAATTTCGGAGGAAAGAGGAAAGAAAACATCTTTTATTACTACTGAACGGTAAATATATGAAATTCACATTATATGAGGTAATGATTGATGATGAGTTAGTCTAAAACATAAGTTATATTTAACCAGAATACCCCAGTGTCATCCACAGCGCTCTGCCCCTTTAAAGCAGACCTACAGCAGTGAACTGGCTAGGTTGTTATAGAAACCTGGTGTGTCTGTGGAGACTAACTGCCTGGGAGCTTCTATTGGCTGATAAGGGTCATGTGACCAGGCTTCTATTGGCTAATGCATTTTTTGGGAATATCTCAGGAACGGTACGTCCTGGAGAGCTGAGACCTGTTCTAAAACCTTCCCGGACACCTGATGTACCTGTGTGCCAAATTTCGTGTTTGTAGCTGTGACGGTGCATATTCCTTTAGCGGATATACACACACACACACACACACATACACTCAGCTTTATATATTAGATTATCGACCTATATCTTTGCTAAACGTGGATGTTAAGATATTTGCTAAAATCTTGGCATCAGGAATTAAGCCTCTACTAAGCGATCTTATACATTCAGACCAAACTGGGTTTGTCCCTGGAAGGGAGGGCAGATTTAATACATATAAGGTAATCAACTCAATAAGCCTAACAAAACAGAAGAAAAGACCCCTTGTGCTGCTGGGGACTGGCGCGGAGAAGGCCTTTGATAGAGTAGCCTGGCCCTTTATCCGTAATACTGAAGATTTGGATTCCCCTCCCCCTTTATAGACGCTATATTTTTCATGTATGTGTCCCCTAGTGCCTATATAACAGTTATTGATACACTTTCTTCAGCGGTGAAAATTAATAACGGAACGAGACAAGGATGTCCACTATCGCCCATTCTATTCATCTTAACATTAGAACCTCTGTTGCAAAAGATAAGACAAACTACGAATATAAGAGGGCTAATATGCAAGGAAATCGAAATTAAACAAGCAGCATATGCGGATGATCTCCTCCTATTGATATCAAACCCTAAACAGGCCTTCCCGGCTATCCTACAGATATTTGAAACTTTTAGCTATATATCTAACCATAAAATAAACCCCATCAAATCACAAGCACAAGGAATAAATGTTCCTACTCAAACAATAGAAGACCTTAAAAAGAGCTTCCCATTCGCTTGGACATTGAACTCCATCAAATTCCTAGGGATTAACATAACATCAGACCCAAAAAAATTATATATGTCCAGTTTTCACCCACTGATAAAAGAGATCCCGGAGCTGTTGAGCTCCTGGTCACCAATTTTTATTTCATGGTTGGGCCGTAGGAACTTATATAACTCCCTTATTATTCCCAAAATAACATACGTACTACAAGTCCTGCCAATTAGATTACCCAACAAGTTCTTTACACAGATATGCCGAATCTGCTCATATATCTGGGGAAGGAAAAACCCAGAATCTCTCACAAAATACTACAGCTCCCATTTACCCGTGGAGGAATCAGCTTTCCATCAATTGCAAGATTCTACAAAGCAGTAAGATATAGTTTAGTAAGTTTAGTAAAGGTAGTCGAATGGATCAGAAAAGCCTCACACAAACAATGGATAACCTTAGAAGAGCACTTAGCACAACGTCCACTAAGACATTTAATATTAGCAGATCCTGAAAATCTGACCAAGAATATCAAAGACGACTCATTGTTATCCGCTACACTAAAAATCTGGGATGATAAAAAAATCAAAAATCTGTCTAGAATTCCCTTCTCCTTTGCTGAAAATCAGGGATTGTTTTTGCCCCACTGATCCAGGATTTTAATCACTACCAGCTCTATTACAAAAAAGTAATAAAACAGTAGAAGAACTATTAAACGATGATGGAACGTTCCCCAACCAAACAGAAATGGAACTCAAGTTACAAACCCCCCCATCTAAATATGTTTCATTATGAATACATAAAATAAATACTGAAAAAATCACATTACAGAATCGACAATCTTCAGACCTTTCTTGGGATGAAAGGCTTTTGACCCAAAGTAGCTCTCCTACTAAGCTACTAAGCTTCTTTCAAAAATAAACCAAAATCTACAAGAAGCAGAATTACCAAAATCACTTTATTACATTAAAGAATGGGACAGAGACTTGGGACAAAGGTTTAACAGTTAACACTAAAGAATGAAAGAACATTCTTTTAGCCCCTAAACAAACCTCCAGATGTATAACAATTCAGGAAAACGCCTATAAAATCCTCTCCAGGTGGTATCTAACCCCCGAAAAACTAAGGAAAATGTACACCACAACGTCAGACAAGTGCTGGAGATGTCTGACCCACACCGGGAATGTCCTCCATATTTGGTGATCTTGCCCCAAATTAGACAGTTTTTAGAAAGAAGTGTTTACACAAATTAGGAAAATATGTGAGATAAATGAACAGAAACTCCCACTCTCACCTGCCATAGCCCTGTTATCTCTTCTGTCTTCTGACTTTAATTCAGACACGAAAATGCCTTTATTGGCATGTGCTCGATTACTCATAGCTCGGAGCTGGAAATCTGAGACCGCTCCCACTATCGCACAACGGTTAACCAAAGTAAAGGATGTGGCCAGACTGGAAGAGCTTTCCCACTGGGAACTCCAAAGCCACTCCAAGGAACCCCTGGACAAAAGCAACAATCCTTTAGAATGACAGGTCCGGCTTTCATTTCTTCTCATGCACACACACCTCAGATGGTAGGATAAAAGCTAAACCCCCTATCTTGAGAAACCTCTGTTGAATAATATATGCTATTAACACCTAGAATGTAGATACAGCAGACTGGCGTGCAACAATAATTAACAACAACAACTAGGCCCGTAGCAACTCTTCACAACAATGAAGAAATCCTTGTGTTAACTCAAAGTACACCCCCTTTCCCCCCTTCCCTACTTCAACAAATCCTTCACTCACTACCCTCTTGATCCCCCCCCCTTTTTCTTAATGTTTATTGGTTCCGAATTATCCAATTATGGACAGTCAGTATTTGAATTGTCTCATATACCAACAATGTACTTCTATGAAACAGTGTTGATTTTAATATGTCAATACAAGAAGTATAACAGATGGCTGTATTGTATGGAAAGTTGATACACCATACTATTTTTGTAATGTTTGGTTACACTAAAAATCAATAAAAAGAATTTTAAAAGAAAGTTGTTGCCCAAACCAGATTGGGATCCACTATCTCCCGTACCGCCCAATTTCATTAATCAATCTAGATGTAAAGATAATTTCTAAAATTATGCCTAACAGGCTTGCACCCATTCTGCCTTATTTGATTGGGTCTCACCAGGTGGGTTTTATCCAGAGGAGGTCTGAGACCAGAAAGATGCTAACAGTACTGGATGAGGTTCGTTTATGAGGTTCGGGCCATTCCTGACCATCCCTATTCGCACTAGACGCGGAGAAGGCATTTAATATTATCTCATGGGGATGGTTGAGGGCGGTATTAGATGGCATGAAATTCACAGGCAACTTCTGAACCTTTGTGGGCACTCTCTATCAGTCTCCTAGGGCACAGGTATGTACAAGAAACATTTTCTCAAATTCCATTTTGTTAGTTAAGGGCACACATCAGGGGTGCCCATTATCCCCCTCATGTTTAGCTCTGGCCTGGTGTTTGCTCCAAGAATAAGTTATAACGGGTATTGCTATCGGAAGCGAGAGGGTCTGAATGGAAGTCTTTGCTGATGATATCCTGCTATTTTTTAATGATCCAGTCAAAGACGTAGGGAAGATCTTTCAGGTTTTAGAGTCTCGTAAGAAAGTTGCGGGGATTCAGGTTAATGCTTTTAAAAGTGAGCTCTTATGATTAAAGGCCAATTTGATGGCCGCCAAAGTATCAAAGTAGAGGGAATGTTTTGTTGTTATGGAACTATATTGCCATCCTTTGTATACCTTTTATGAAGGGCAGTGAGAAGTATGTTGTGTATGATTGCAGATTTTTGTATTCCATTTCCTGAACAGGATTATTCAGGCGGCCATCTTGCCTGAGCTGTTCTTAAGAGCATTTACACAGAACTAAAAAAAATTGCTTTACAGCAGCCCCATGGACCATAGACACAATGATCAGGAGGGGGCCTCATTCACTTCTATGGGAGAGTTTTCTAGGAATGCTCTGTGACCTGTGCAGAGGTCATTGTGCAAGGAAAGAATAGATAAACTTTGACAATCACCCATTGTGAATGATGGAACCTGTCTTATCTGTCATTCTAATCCTGCCTATAATGATATCACATCTGTGTATAGATAAGCAGATGACTGCAGTAAGCTGATCTGGACAGACCAAGAAGTAGCGCCAATTATTTGCCTTAGTGGTCAGTGCAAAAATTGCAGGATTTAATAGTTTTTGTTTAACTATAGATATTGACATGAAAAATTAAAAATAACATCACCAAAAAAATTAAAAAAAAATATGTTAAACATAATAATTTGATTTAAACAGTATCTCATTTTCTGATGACACATTCCCTTTAAATGGTTTATCTGGTTATGACACCTTAATTTCTTATGGCCTATTGATGTCAAAGAGGGGGTAAAGAGCAGGTTTAAAAACCTTCTATTACCAGAGAAAAAGCAGCTTCTGTTTGGTTGGTTAGAGTCTTTTTTGGAGTCCACAGACAGTAACAGAGTGTTCAACTGGCTCCATTCATGGTCATATACTTAAACTGAGACTGCAGCGCACCATGCACAGAAGAATCAGTGACCCTCCACTTCACTTTTAATTCTACATTTAAATGAGATACTCAGTGGGCAGGGATCCCAGTGGTGTCACCCCCACTGGTAGAATATATATGTCATATTCTGCATGAACTTATAAAACTTACAGCTTTATTCAGAAGCAACAGTGAGTAGAACCTTGGGAGGAATTTACTATAAGAGGAATATTTGGAGTCAGTTTTGCTTTGAGTCTGTGTTGCTGTAATTTGCAACAAATTCATGAAACATCACATGGTGTTTGATAGATTTAGCAATTAACACTTTTGTCAAGAGCTCTTATTCCAATTCTTCTACATCATACTTTTGTTGGGATAAGACTGCGCTTTTATTGCGACTTTTTAAGAAGTAGCAATTGCTAAATTTGGCATTCACCTATTTAACAAATCTAACCACTCAGACTTCCCAAAGTGCAAAGACAGTGTAAAAGCAAAAAAATGGCAACATTTTTGCTCAAAATTAATGTGCCTCAAAAAGAATAATAAATTGTCCCCACATCTTCTATCTGTTGTGTTTTTAAAGTTCTTAATCATAGCTAGACTATGACTTTTGACTATGGCCAAAACTCCTCAGCCAGAAGACATGGTTTTGTTCCTTGTAATTTGAAAGACAGACTGACCATTAAATTTAAAATAGCATTCACAGTAGGAAAAGAGGAGGAAAACACTGCCAGACTCCTCTCCAACATGTCAGATCATTTTCTCTCCAATATATGCCAATGGGGAGCGGGCTTCAATACATACTAGAACGTTAGCTGGGCTTACCAAAATCAGGGGATTCCGTCAACTAACATTTAATCTGTATTGCCAGCCTTACTGCTCCATGCTGTGCTGGATTCTTGTCACTACCTAACACCGACGCGCACCTGAGTGGTGAGGTCACACATTTCTTCTTCTTTACACCGTGTTCTGATAAACGTAAATATTGCCCTCTACTTTTAAAGGGTTTTTCACTATGTAAATAAACGTAAGGCACTTGCCCAACCCTTTACAAGTGATAACCTATCCACCGGGATAGGCAAGCACTATCCGATCATCAGAGGCACTGGTCCCATTCACTTAAGTCAGAGCAGTGCTGCAGTATCCACCTCCATCCACTGTACAATGCCAGACCTACTGCAAAATAGTTGATTAGTAGGAGTGTGGTATGTCGGCCTCCTGTTATCAAATCCGGAGGATAGGCCATAAATATTAAAATCCTGGAATACCACTTTAAAATTTAGGGAATTCCAGGGAAACCAAGACTCTGATATTCATTACCATTAAAGAAGTTTGCTGGTTTGCATCAACATTCTGTAAAATAACCATTTATGAAAGTAGCTATAATTTTATAATGTATTTCTTTTATCTTTATTAATCCTATCTTCCGTTCTGGGCTGTGGTCACATGACCATTTCCATACGGCTCTTCCTTATTTCCTATGATGTTATGTTGATGGATGTGTCAAAGCAGCAACAGTGGCAATGATGGGGGGCAGGGAAGGACTGGCAATTTAAAGTGGCCCCATTTTGTAGTTGGGTCCAAGTTGATGGAAGGCAGGGCCAGCAATAATATTGTGGCACATTATACCACCCCAAGAGGGCCAAATATCACAGTCCATCACAAAATGCATACCCAAAAACTTCCACTGGCTGGCCATGAGGAGGGCCAAGGTGGGACCCTGGGCATCGGCCCACTGGGAAATTTCCTTGTAAGGTCTATGGCTAATCCGCCCATGTAGGGGAGTGTCTATGTAGTTGGGTAGCAGGAGCTATAAACTAGCTGGGTGTTGTTAGGGGCAGTAATAGGGAGTGTCTATGTAGTTGGGTAGGAGGAGCTATAAACTCGCTGGATGATCTTAGGGGTGGTGCTTCCGATGTGGCAGAGAAAGGAGAAGTGCATGATGGGTTTGGTTGGATATAGCAAAAGGAAATGCTACACACAGGATGGAAAAAAACAGGGTGATTTACATCAAGCTACATGAACATCTCCTTTGACCACCTTAGTAATCCTGGAAAACCTCTTTAAGTCCAATTGCATTTTGTGATCTACTAAACACATACCATGTGAATAGTATGCTGTATACTAGTTACTAGAAGTCCTTTTTACTGTAACTGTTCACTGTCTCCAGACAATATTTAGCTAGGACCTAAACTATGATGGCTGTTTTCCAAGCTCCCACGCCACATAAAAAATAATCACTTATACACTTCTAAATGCAACCATTTGTTCCATGGCTTAGACTTCTGGAGCCTAAAGCAAAGCACCATGAAACTGATCTTGAACAGATTATCCACTTTCATATTGTCAAATTATACACGGTGTCTTTTATTTTTTAGGCGTGGCAGCATAAACTCTGGACAAAAATTTCAGCTTTCACTCAGTGTCACTTTAACAAATGGCTCATTTAATAAAAGGCAACTGTGTGACTTCATTTAAATTTCGGCATATTTTACACATCTATGCTCCACAAGGATAAGAGAGCGATTCCGATTATGGTATAATGAAGGAGTAGCTCCTAATGCAGCTTTATAATATATTAACTGCTTCAAGGTTGGCAGCATGCTAGCCATTTGAAAATAAAGAATCTTATTGCTCTCAATGAGAGAAGCGTAATGCAAGCGACAGCCTTGTAGTCTGGAAAGCACGCTGTTTCACATCATTTCTTTTTTTTCATTAGCCATTAAGAGATATCAGGACTGCAAGACTATTCTATCATTCCTCTTGATAGCAATAAGACCTAATTCCTTAAGAAAATGTACACAGGTAAATTGAAATGTATTCTTGTATTGACATTGACATATTTGCCTACTTGCTTTGTATTCCTATGGGTTTTGTGAGCTGAGACAAAAATGGTTCCTCAGCTTGCCTGTCAAGGTTCAAGCTAGGATGTAAAGTGGAGAATTGTGTGGGGGAAGGGGGAGTTCTGAGTTACTGCATAGTTTCTATAACTAAATAAATGCGTTCTAGAAATTGCATGAAATCTGAGAATATATTACATCCCTTGAGGTTTGACATGTGGTTGCATTCAGATGTATGCTAAATGATAGTCATATGATGCTAGGATACATTCCAAAGAGATGCTAAACAGGCACTAGAAACTATGTACACTGTGTACGCTGGTATAACACGGTGATTATACCGTATATCGCATACATAGTACTGTAATATACCTAGATTTATTTCCTGTCATATTCAGATGCATTAAATAATTACAATATATTATTTGAAAAATAACAACAAATGTGGGACTTCAATAATAAAGTGTCCATAACTGGAGGGAGTCAGGCCTCCAGACCATGTTACATACCATTTGTTTTTACTTCTGATAAGGTTTTCCCCAATCAATGGCTCCTCATATCATGGCAGCTTTAAATATTTAAGGGGTTTTCCAAATATTTACTAAATGATGACCCATCCTAAATGCCATTTAATGGCACCTAAAAATTGGAGCAAAATCTATCAGATTAAAAATCCTTATTTATTGAAAACAAATATTAACCCATATGTAATCTGATGGCAGTGGTCCGTATCCACCATCATCTTCTGGCAGACACAGTCCCTGGAGTCATGGGCGCATCGATGAAAGCTCTCATCTCAATATTCATCTATATCGCCGTCCTGAGTAGATGGATGTGCTGCGGCAGGGCAGGCGAGGGAGAGGCGTCTCCCTTCCCTGTTCTTCTGATAGGCCGCAGGGACTAACGCCGGCGGCCTATCAGAGGCCGGCTCAGGCGGCGCGATGACATCATTATCATCGCGCCGCCTGAGCCAGGCAGCGCACAGCAGCGACACAGGCCAGAAGAGGCCTGCATCGCATCGCTGCTAATGGAGGTAAGTATAAGTGTTTTTTTTTGTTTTTCTTAATAGATGCTACATTTAGGGGGCACATGGCAATTTCTCACTGGCCATTTTTTTTTGGGGGGGGGCATCTGGAAATTTTATCTGGGGGCATTTATTTCTTGCCCATTTTGTGGGAGGCACATTTGGCGCATTTCTTACTGGCACATTATATGGGGGGCCACCATGGAGAAGAGCACTATGGGGGCATCTGGGGGTTCTAAAGGGTCCTTTTTTTATTGTTACATTATGGGGGACACTATAGGGGAGAACGGCACTATGGGGCATTTGGTGGCACTATAGGGGCATTATTTGGGGACACTATGGGGGAGTGGAGCACTATGGGTCATCTGGTGGCACTATGGGGGCATTATTTGGGGGCACTATGGGGGAGTGGAGCACTATGGGTGCATCTGGTGGCTCTAAAGGGGCATTTTCTTTTTACTGGCACATCATAGTGGGCACTATAGGGGAGAGCGGCACTATAGGGGGATCATTTGGGGGCATCTAATGGCTCTAAAGGGGCTTTTTTTTTACTGGCACATTATAGGGGACACTATGGGGAGAGCGGAACTATGGGGCATCTGGTGGCACTATAAGGGCATCATTTGGAGGCACTATGGGGGGATCTGGTGGCTCTAAAGGGGCATTTTTTTTACTGGCACATTATAGGGGGCACTATAGGGGAGAGTGGCACTATAGGGGCATTATTTGTGGAACTATGGGGGCATCTAATGACTCTAAAGGGGCTTTTTATTTTACTGTCACATTATAGGGGACACTATAGGGGAGAGCGGCACTATGGAGCATCTGGTGATACTATATGGGCATCATTTGGGGGCACTATGGGGGCATCTGGTGGCTCTAAAGGGGCATTTTTTACTGGCACATTATAGGGGGCACTATGGCATCTGGCCCTAAGGGGGCAATTTTTACTGGCACATTATGGGGGAGAGGAGCACTATAGGGGCATCTGCTGCGGGCAGTAAGAAGGGGCATTTTTTACTGGCATATTATGGGGGACACTATGGGGAGAGGAGCACTATGGGGGCATTTACTGGGGCACTATATAGGGGTATTTTATACTGGTATACATTATGGGGACATTAGCTCAACTGCTGGCACTAAGCAGGGGTATTATGGTGAGCTTTCCTACTACTGGGGGGCTATGGGAAACATGGTTACTAGTATGGGCACTATGGGGGCATTATTACTACTAAGTGTGCTCTGGCAGAGAATTATTTCTATAGGTGGGATTTTGGGGAGCACTGTTACTTTGGAGGGGGGTGGGGCACCCTGGCATAGTATCAGCTTTGCACAATTATTTTTGGGGGGATATTTTTATACTATTAGTGTCTGGGCACAGTTATTTTTATGAGCACTGTGTGCCAATAATTATTGAAGGGGGCACTATTTGTGTGGTAGTAGTATTTTTCAGGGGACAGTTTCTGCAGTATAGTATGGGGGAGCACAGCGGGCACAGTATTGGGGGTGGCAGGATGAGGTGTTCAGAACATGTGAAGATGATGGAAATGTGGGAAAATAATGTCTGTTTGTCAATCTCTGCAGAGACGAGAGATGGCTGAAAAATCATCATGGCGCCCTGGTCCGAATGGAGAAGATGAGGAAATAGAACATCTACATCAAAGGTGACATCACTGGATGTAAGAGGTATGGGGCACTGTGTAGGAGAGGAGATGCTCTGGCTCCTCCCCCTGCCATTTGCAGAAGGAGGATTCAGAGCTGGTTGAGGATAACCAAGGGGGGTAGTAGGCCACAGGCGGATGGAAGCTGATGGGGGGGAACCAGAGGCCTTGAGCAGGATCTGGGGAGGGATGAGAGCGGAGGAGCTTCCTGGCTGTGTGTAGCCTGCTGTTGTTTATTGCATAATGTGAAGCAGGCAGTGCAGCCAGGACACGCCCTCCACTCTGTATGATGTGTAGAGCCAGGCCTCAACTATATCATTTCACCTGTACAGTGTTTGTTGGGAGTGGCCTATTATATTTAGGAGGGGCTTATAATAATGGGCAGGGCCTCATTTTTTGCTCATTTACTCATCCGTTACAGACTTTAGGGAATGGCTGGGGCGAAAAAATTGGCACAGCGAGCTATGCGCGCCGCATTTTCTACTTTTCGGACCCTTGAAAAAATTCCTGGGTGCTCCCCTGCCTGGAGTACTCTACTTTTTCACTGTTCTATGATGTCTTCTGTTGCAGGCCAACCCTGCCTAGTTCCTGCTACTCACCCCTTTAGTGCGCACACTTTTCCAGGCTCTTAAAGTGCCAGCACACATGGGCTAATCAGTCCCTATTCAATGCCTGTCCTCTGTCTGTTTACTGGATTGACCCTGTTCTGCCTGTCGTGAGCACTGCCTGCACCCTCACTTTCATGATTATGTTTTATAAATTGTGACTCTCAACACATTGCATATGTTATTTTTTGTGTTAAATGTGATCTGTATTATGTAGGTTGTACTACTAGAAAACTTAAAAATTGTATATCTGAAAATCTATCCTATATTAATGAGAAATCAGGTTACTGTTTCAGGAGCTGCTAGGCACTTCCTTGATTTACATGATAGTTCTACAGAATGTTTAGATTTTTTTTTTTTGGTTTAGAATGAGTTAAATGTCCTTTACAGGGTGGTGACTGGAAAAAAACTGCTGTTAGGGGAGGCATTTTGGATACTAAAGTTGAATACAAGATATCCAATTTTAGACCCCGGTCTTAATAGAGCCCCTGCGCAGGCCTCTCCATAACTTCAGCGCATCCAGTGGCACTTCTACATTTAGACCATTTTCTACGACTAAAACAAGCGCAGAAAATGATAAATAAGGCGAGCCTGCTGGACCATCCCCTCACCCGCCCACACCACGCCCACCTTTTTAGACCTGGTGTGAGCGGGGAAAAGTCGCAGATTGCGGCACAACTAACCGTTGCACCATAATCTGCACCTGGAATAAGCCTAATATAGGTTTATTTCAGGTAAATAAGTGATCCCATTAATTTTAGAAGTGATTTGTTATATATCTACTAAACTGTGGGATTTTTCCTTTGATATTTCCATTTTTTTCCTATGTGTAGGTTTTTGTTACCTTCATTGCAGGTGGATAGATCTGCCTCCAAAATGATGTAGTTTGATCCTATTGGATGCAAATGTGTTTTTAACAGGTTCTGATTATTTGCATGTTATGCCACAATTATGGACGTTTGTCCAAAACATGTTGGCGGTGCTGCTGCATCGCGCTATTTTTTAATGTTTTTTGAATAAAAGAATTGGATTATATTTTTATGCTACACCTCCCCCAGGGCAACTTGGCTGTGGGCCAGTATGCCATCCAGTTCTGTCTTCTGAGAGGAAAAATGAGGCGCAGGTAGCAGCTTTTTGGGAGGATCTTTCAGGTTGAATAAAAGACAAGCTTGAAGGCCAAGAATTATCAGTAATTTTGAGTAAGTTAATTAATTTTGCTACTTGCATAGATCTATACTTAAGAGAATGCTTCAGAAAGTCTACTTGGAAAAAAAGAACTTCACTCCTGGCACCTTCATTCTTTATCTGCCACACAGGAGGAACCCATGTAGTTAGAATGAATCAAGCTGTCTATGAACTACAGGCTTGACAACAATTTGTACTTTTACTACAGTGGTAGGGTTCATTAAGTGAGGAATTGTCCCCTCTATCCAGGAAACTCCAGCGCCTAAAGTTGGTAGAAGAGATGATCCTGGGTGAAGATGACTTCTCTCCAAAACTGACAATTCCAATGTTCTGTCTTGCTTCTACGGTTCTCTGACTCTGCTTCTGCTGGCACTTAGCCTTAGTTACCTGATACCGCATGCCCACTCTATGCTTAGAGTAGTCATTGGCTGTGGCTTCAGTGAGTCTAAGGGTGCATTCACACGAACGTATTTTTCCTCCGCGTCCGATCCGCAACTTTTGCGGACCGGACGCGGATCCATTCATTTCAATGGGGCCGCAAAAGATGCGGACAGCACACTGTGTGCTGTCTGCATCCGTTGTTCCGTTCCGCGGCGACGCAAAAAATATAGAGCATGTCCTATTCTTGTCCACGAGCACGGACAAGAATAGGCTTTCTCTATATAGCGCTGGCCATGTGCGGTCCGCAAATAGCGGAACGCACACGGCCGGTATCCGTGTTTTGCGGATCCGCAATTTGCGGACCGCAAAACACTTACGTTCGTGTGAATGCACCCTTAAACGTCAGTCTTAATAAATGATCCCACTGGTTTCTTAACACAAGTAGTAGCCTATCCTTTCCTGACACTTCTGTAATTATGTGGCCACATGCACACAAAACAAGTTCTCTCAACAAAGACCTGCCTGTCTTCTCCTGACTTTGCTTGTGAGAGATTCTCCGATGCAAGACATAGCAATGGACTTCATCACAGATCTGCCTTCATCCTCTAGTTGTTCTGTGATCTGAGTAGTTGTGATCTGTTTCTCCAAAATTGCACAAAAAAATAGGACTTTTTAAGCTAATACATTTAGAGCACATATTGTCCTGCTTCTGTTCAGAGGTATGGTATATTTCTTCCAAGTTTATAGTCCATATACTACCTAAGTCGCTGTCTTCTTTTTTTGCTATATTCTAGTGACATCCCCTTGTCTACATATTGGTGTTCTATGGAGCGCCATCTACTTAACATTATAAGAGCTTGTATCCAATCTTTTTGGAGACAAATCTCACCTCCATCCATTACTTTGTGGTGTATCAAGATACAGGTGCTGATGTGAACGTGGCCTAAGTAATATCTTGTGCTTTTAATAGAGAGAGCCCTTATTATTGTCAAAATCGTTTTATCGCTAAACTGGAAGCAAAATTCACAACAGGATAGATGGGTGTAATTTTTTGTTATCCCGATTTACAACCCACAAACTATAGTATAAGTATCACTTTACAACCCTCAATAAAATGCAGGCATTGTGCAAGTAACAAATCATGCAAATAGCTGACTGGGACCTGCATAGGCAGCAATTTTACTTTCATTTATAGCTCTCACTTTGTCCTCTCTTTTCAACTTTCACTGATGTATGGCTTTCCTTTTCTCCCGTCTCGTTACTTTCCCATTTATCAAAGGCTAGCCTTGAAAGTGTGTCGCCCTCCAGAACACAAGGTCCCAGTCTTTCCACTTGTACTCCAGAAAGAATCCCTTTGTAATTCACGTAAGACTATAGCTCTATGCAGGAGGGCACATTTTGGAACCAAACTCCTTAACATTTATAAGATCTACTTTAAGGGTGTTAGAAAAGGTTAAGAGATCAAACTCATGCTTCATAATTCAGAACATGCCTTTTTTGTATCAGTACAGCACTGCACAAACTATTTCAACACTGGTGGATGAAGGTTGCTCTTTATAAATATTCAGTTCAAAATACGAGGAAATCACTCAAAAGGCAATACCTTGTACCTATTATGATCTTCAATAAATTAGAGTAATATGAACAGTATATTAATAAATAAATTGCATTTTTTTAAAAAATTTCTCTCAGGGATATAGAAATTAACTGTACTTTAACTTGTTAGTGATGGCCCATCCATGTTTTACAGCATTCACTAATGGGCTTTAAAACTGCACCATGGTTTGGTAAGGTTGTGTCCGGTGTTCGGTGGAGCGGGTGTCCCACTGTCTAGTGACAGCTGGGCACCTGCTGTAATAGGCAGGATTGAAAAAAACTCTTATCTTGGCAGCTTAACCCCTTAAATGTTATGGTCAATAGTAACCACGACATCTAAGTGGTTACAGAGGGAGTGGGCTCTCTCTGCCACCTATTGGTACCCCAAAAATGTAATCACATGGAACAGACACCTTTACATTGCAGCCGGAGGTTTATTGAAGGCATCCAAGTCTGCCTTCAGGGTATGGCTATTAGACAGTCTAAATAGATTGTTTGTCAGTTGTATACTGACAGCATAATAGACTGTACTACTCTCAAAGAATCACATTCCAATGTCCCCTTGTGGGACAGTTAAGTGGTAAGAATTAAATATATTTTATTTAAAATAAATCTCTAACTGAAAAGGAAAAATCCACCTTTTTCCCTGAAAAAAGTTTTAAGCTGAAAAATTAAAAAAAATAGAATTTGCTCCACATATTTGCCATTGCCACATCCATAGCAAACTAAACTGCACAATGATAACATAGTTTATCTCACACAGTGAACATCGTTAAAAAAATGCAATTGCTTTTTTGCTTATGTGACACTGAAAGAACTGAATAAAAAGCAGTCAGAATGTCTTATGTACCCCTAAAATAGTACCAATGAAGACTATAAGTCATCCCACAAAAATAAAGTTCTCACATAGCTCTGTTAAATGAAACATTAAAAAGGGATGCAGTGATACAAAAACTTTGGAGATCATTTACTAACCGGAAATACTCCTATATTAGGCTTTTTTCTGGCACAGATTGTGGTGCAAAGGTCCGCCAGCTATAGGGAATTTTAAGTCCAGCATCTAAAATGCCAGTCTTAATAAAAGACCCCCTTTGTCTTTATTTTAAAAAGTACCATCATTTTTAGAGATGAGCAAATCATCCAAAATTCGCCTCGGCGAATAATCAACAAATTTCTGACAAGATTTGTTCTTAATACGAATTTATTTGGTCGAATTTGCGTTAAAAAATAATCGTTGTTTTGCGAACATTCCTACACAAATTACGAACATACAGTCAGCGTTGTTAAAAGTACGCAATACGTAAGCATTAGCGTGCAAAGTGCATACGAATCCTTAGAGTACTATTGACTCGTGATTGTGTCATACGAACAAGGTTAGGCCGCGGCGTACATTCTTTAGAGGCAGTCCATATGAGCTAGAAAAGTAAGGTGCTAGCTATCTGGCTAATTTGCATAATTAACTAAAAAACACTGTACAATAAGTGCATAATAGGACACATTGCAGTACCTGAAAAAGAATACACACAATGGGCTAAAGTGCTTGAACGTTGCTGAATCTGTAAAAACATTATTGCTAAAATACAGCAAAGACATAATTATGCAAACATTTTAGTGCAATCAATTTCACATTTGCAAGCATAATAGGCTCAGATACAGTGCCTTGCGAAAGTATGCGGCACCCGTGGAACTTTTCAACCTTTTGCCACATTTCAGGCTTCAAACAAAAAGATATAACATTTTAAATTTTTGGTGAAGAATCAACAACAAGTGGGTCACAATTGTGAAGTGGAACGAAATTTATTGGATCATTTAACCTTTTTTTTAATAATAAAACTGAAAAGTGGGGCGTGCAAAATTATTTGGCCCCCTTGCATTAATACTTTGTTGCGCCACCTTTTGCTGCGATTACAGCTGCAAGTCGCTTGGGGTATGTCTCTATCAGTTTTGCACATCTAGAGACTGAAATTCTTGCCCATTCTTCCTTGCAAAACAGCTCGAGCTCTTTGAGGTTGGATGGAGAGCGTTTGTGAACAGCAGTTTTCAGCTCTTTCCACATATTCTCAATTGGATTCAGGTCTGGACTTTGACTTGGCCATTCTAAGACCTGGATACGTTTATTTTTGAACCATTCCATTGTAGATTTTGCTTTATGTTTGGGATCATTGTCTTGTTGGAAGATAAATCTCCGCCCTAGTCTCAGGTCTTTTGCAGACTCCAACAGGTTTTCATCCAGAATGGTCCTGTATTTGGCTCCATCCATCTTCCCATCAATTTTAATCATCTAAACCATGATGCTGCCACCACCATGTTTGACAGTGGGGATGGTGTGTTCAGGGTGATGAGCTGTGTTGCTTTTACGCCAAACATATCGTTTTGCATTGTTTCCAAAAAGTTCGATTTTGGTTTCATCTGACCAGAGCACCTTCTTCCACATGTTTGGTGTGTCTACCAGGTGGCTTGTGGCAAACTGTAAACAAAACTTTTTATGGATATCTTTGAGAAATGGCTTTCTTCTTGCCACTCTTCCATCAAGGCCAGATTTGTGAATTGTTCGACTGATTGTTGTCCTGTGGACAGACTCTCCCACCTCAGCTGTAGATCTCTGCAGTTCATCCAGAGTGATCATGGGCCTCTTGGCCTCATCTCTAATCAGTCTTCTCCTTGTTTGAGATGAAAGTTTAGAGGGACGGCTGGGTCTTGGTAGATTTGCAGTGGTCTGATACTCCTTCCATTTCAATATGATCGCTTGCACAGTGCTCCTTGGGATGTTTAAAGCTTGGGAAATCTTTTGGTATCCAAATCCGGCTTTAAACTTCTCCACAACAGTATCACGGACCTGCCTGGTGTGTTCCTTGGTCTTCATGATGCTCTCTGTGCTTTAAACAGAACCCTGAGACTATCACAGAGCAGGTGCATTTATACGGAGACTTGATTACACACAGGTTGATTCTATTTATTTTCATCAGTCATGTAGGACAACATTGGATCATTCAGAGAGCCTCAATGAACTTCTGGAGTGAGTTTTCTGAACTGAAAGTAAATGGACCGAATAATTTTGCACGCCCAACTTTTCAGTTTTATTATTACAAAAAAAGTTTAAATGATCCAATAAATTTAATTCCACTTCACAATTGTGACCCACTTGTTGTTGATTCTTCACCAAAAATTTAAAATGTTATATCTTTTTGTTTGAAGCCTGAAATGTGGCAAAAGGTTGAAAAGTTCCAGGGGGCCGAATACTTTTGCAAGGCACTGTATACGTTTGAGTCTCTCCTCGTGGCTCCTTGGCATGATAAAACACTGGAACACAGTCCAAAATTCAATTGTAATCCACATGAGGTAATTTTGTAATCCAAACAGGTAACGTGTAATCCACATGGATAATATAAAATAGCAGCAAATAGAGAACCCTCTTTGCAAAGGGGGATCCCAAATAACCTGAGAAGAGGGGAAAGAGGAAAATAGGCACAACTGGGAATTTTCTGCAGAATGGGGGGGAGTTCTGACAAGCCATGTCCATCTGGGTGAGAGTCAAACAGGGGGCAACACAAACTAAACAAACAAAACAAGTGCCAACTAGCTCTCACCCGTCAGGTGCAGTCCATGTTGTGGCTCCCGTAGGTCCTCCAGAGGTGTTCTTTAAACAGCCAGTAGAAGGGTTCATCAGATGAGGGACCTGAAGTCCTCCTCGCTTGAACTGCTACTGAATGACATTAGAGGACGCTCCTGCCTCGTGTAGGCCAAGCTGGCTGCCGTGGTGGAGCTCCACTGCCCTCTTCTGCCAGAAGTCGAACTTGAATGGGTCTAGGTGGTGGTCACACTGATGAGCGCTGCAGCCACTTGCGCCTTCACTTTTCTGGATACTCCTGCCAGGACAGCAGGGGTAAGGACTTCTGGCTGCAAAGGTTGAGGCAAGGTTGCACCCAGGGAAGAAGCTCCAGCTCCCCTGGCTGCTGCTGACTTCATTTTCCAGGGTAGTTGGTACTGGTGGATCACCGTGGACTGGAAAGTAAATGATGATGTCGTCAGCTGACACCAGCTGAAAGGACTGTGATGTTGGTGGTGGTGGTGGTGGCAGTCCAGGGATCAGATCCCTGAAATGGAGGGTGCCATTTGGTGACTCCTGTAGGCAGCACACGCGTCCTTCGTCTGGTGGTTCCTCTGGCCAAACTTATGGTGGTGATGTAGGGACCAGGGGCTTAGATAATAAGGTAACCCTGGTAGCAAAGGGGTTGGGGCAGGTACGGCCGTTTCACTGACCTGCGGCCCACAAAGTATTCCTTGTCGTCCTCGTCATCCGCCAGGAAACCAGAGCCTCGCTCCACTGAAAACCATAGGACGGCTCCCTTATGCCGCTCAAGTGTAGGGTCTCCCAGCCTCGGATGGTCCAGTACTTGGATTACCCAGTCCTCCACCGCATTCTTGTAGTCCCATAGGGTCTGGGCATGGCCGTCACTGATGCAGGCACAATGGGATTCTGCTGCATGGAAGGCGTTGTTGTTGCCCTACTCCTGGGAGGTGAAGTGAACACTCCAGCCGCCTCCGCCGCACCAGCCGCACCAGCTGGCAAGGCGAATATCGAGTCAGGAGCCAGTAAGACTGTCTTGCACAATTGTGACGCTCTGATCTCTGGAGCGGGTGGTGGTTCGGGGTACTTGTTACCAAACACGATCTCTCCCCACTTTGGTCGCAGTTGCTTCGCCATGCTGTGGTATCTTGTTCACTGCTGGATTGAACTGGAGAGGAGGGTGGAGTAATGAGGGAGGAGTCTTCAATCCCTATACGTGCAAATTGTTAGTTCCCGGTGGCACGGGCTGGTTTTTCCCGCTTCTGATGGGGGCATATCTTCACTTTCCCCCTCTTGAGGGGGCATATTGTTATTTTCCTGCTTCGGGGGGGGGGGGGCAAGAAGAATGCGTACGTAGCGCACATAGCATACGTAGCATTAGCGTTCAAAATTTTAAGAACATTTACGAATAATACAAAGCGAATCCGGATTCGCTTCGGAGTAGGAAAAATGGAGGATTCGATACGAATCTACAAAGCAGCGAATAGATTCACTCATCATCACTCACTAATCATTTTTAATGTGTAAAATTAGTAAAAAGTACTCGTGCTGAGAATAAAGTTATTATCGCACACAGTGAATGGCAAACAAAGTGGCTTATCTGCCTCCAAAAAAAGCTGAATAAAAAGTGATCAAAATGTCTTATGTACCCCAAAATAGAACCTGGCAATGTCGTCAAGTCGCTCCGCACAAATCAAGCCCTCACACTATTCTGTTGAAGGAAAATTAAAAAGTTATAGGTCTTAGGATGGAGCAATGCAAAAAAAATTTTTTTTTTTAGAAAAAGGAGTTTTATTGTAAAAACAAGCAAAAATTGTAAAAGGTAAAATAGTATATTTATTTGGTATTGCTGTAATAGTACTGACCCAGAAAATAAAGCTATGTATGCTACAAACTGAAAATTGCTAAATTTAAAATGTAATAAGTCAATGGTGGAAGTGCTATATAGTGCTATATAGTTTAGCTAATAAACATTAATCAATAAGTTGTGTGTACCCCAAAATGATGCCATTAAAAACTACAATATGTACTGCATAAATAAAATGTCATAGCTCTTGCAATGCGACAATGAAAAAAATTGCTTGCCCTCTAAGGCTGCAAAACAGGCAAGTGACATTAAAACGAGAAAAACCCTCTCAAAAATGTTACTTTTTAATTTGTAAATTATGAATTTGTGTCTCAAATAAATAACAACAAATAAGTGACAACTAATTTGGCCTAGTGATATGCCTAGCGATATGGCATCAATGTCTGAGATGGGAATGCCCCTTTAAGACTGAGATGTCAGCTTTAAAACAAGACTTTGAAGACATTGAATGATAGCTCAATTGTAGCATAAGAAAGTTCACCCCTTTTGCAATTTTACTAAATTAAAATTCTCAGCTTTTAAGACAGTCATAGTTCAAAACATAGTTAATTGATGTTTACCATATGTCCACTTCATGTTGGCATCATTGTACTTTTATTTTTTGGAGCGGTTAAGAGGCTTATAAGTTTAACAGCAGTTTTACAATTTTTCAAAGAATTCTATTTTTTTAGAGACAGTTTCCTGAAGTGGCTTTAAAAGACCTATAAAATAGAAGCCCCCCCTTCCCCCCATAACTCACCCCATTTTAAAAACTGCACCCCTCAAAGTATTCAAAATGGCATTTAGGAAGATTGTTAACTCGGGTGTTTCACAGGAACTAATGGAAAAAGTAGGTGAAATGTGGTCCATATGCGCTGCATGACTAGAGCAGCAACGCGTTGGGTCCGAACTGAAGCATGTGCTGCGCTTTCTTTCATGTGATCTTTGGAGGTGCTAAGGATAGGATCCTCAAGGGTTACACATTAAAGGCCTTATATGCCTTTGCAGCCAAAGTTTATTATCCGGATAAACCTTATAGTAGGTTTTATTTAACAATGTCCTATTATTTTGTTTCTATAGCTCCTGTGTGGACTATGCTTCTCCATTGTAATAGACAGCAAACAAATTCTAGCAGTCTCATATTTTCTTCCATTTCTCCTCAACTTTGTGTGAATGTACATTTGGTAGCTTATCCAGAAGTATAGGACAAGAAGGGAATATGACTAGAGTATCAGAATACCCAGAATTTGTTTGCTGTCTGTTACCATGGACACACATAGTCTCCATAGGAGCTGTAGACAATAAATAGGACATTTTGAAATAAAAGTTGCTTTGTTTTTCATACATTTAAAGAAATGTAAAAATAGGTTGGGAAAGGCAAATAGCCATTAAGCAGCGTCTCTGATTAAGATATGTGAACTACAACATCCAGTTAATTGAGTTACATAGGAGACCTTCTAGAAACGAGTAGCCTTATTTCCTCCATACATAATGAAGGGAATAACTTTGAACTGTATAAACAAGTGCAAGTCTAGGAAAATATACATCTGGATTCATATATTTCAGGAATTTCCTTTAATGTGACCCAAGGGAATATCTACACACGTATTGAAGCTCTTGTGAAAATGGATGCAAGATTGTGATTTGCCTATAAAAAAGTAATTGAATTGTGCAGAGTCTAGTGAAATAGAGTTACTATTTAGATTGTATGCCTTAGAAAAGATTAGCAGAAAAAGACCACATGGTCCATCTAGTCTCTCTGTTATTTATCTTAGGATAGATGTGTGTTTTATCCCATGCATGTTTTCCCAACCACATCTGATGGGAATTTATTCCAAAGCCTCAACTACTCTTTAGGTGCAATAATATTTACTGACATTGGTTCTGACCCCCCACCCCCAACTAGTTTTAGATTGTGCCCTTTTGTTCTTGTGCCTAGTGTTTTTTTTTTTTTTTTTACTAAAAACCCTTCCATCCTGAACCTTATTTATGCCTTTACAGGGCTTTTCTGAGATTTTGATACTGATGACTTGTCCTAAGGTCCAACAGCCAGGACCACCGCTGATCAGCTTTTGAGAAGCACAGTGCTGTACATTGTATTGCAGCTGTGCTTGGTATCGCCCTCAGCCCCATTCACTTCAATAGACATAGGTCATCATTATCAAAATCTCTAAAAACTCCTTTAACATACCGTATTTAATATTTTCGATTGTGTCCTCACTTTCCCTTCTTTCCTCAATGCTATACAGATTAAGTTATTTAAGTTTCTCCTGATATGTTTTATGCTTCAAATCTTCCACCATTTTTGTAACCTACCTTAGCACCCATCCTATTTTATCTATATACTATCAGAAGGACCCAGTTTCTCCCGGGTATATTTCATTTAATGTTTGTGTGTGTGTCGTTAAAAGATATCGAGAGTGACCTCTACAGTGCCCGCCCCTTTAACAGTGACCTCCACAGCAGCCTGTCCCTTAACAGTAACATCCACAGCGCTCTTCCCTTTAACTGTGACCTCCACAGCAGCTAGGGTGGCCACTGCCTTCACCCCAGAAGGCCAGACCTCACTGGCCATGCCCCCCAAATGTGAAGCCACGCCCAATCCCCATGAAGACACACCCCTAAACATGAGGTCACGCCCTCTGGTTCAGTGAAGACACAGAGGAGCAGCCGTCTGAGCGTGAGCTACTGAAAGAGTGGACATCCCTGCGTCCGTCCATGCACTGCGCCAGATAGAGGACAGGGAGCCAGAAAACCGGACTGTCCAGTCTAAAACCCCTTTAAAGCAGACCTACAGCAGTGAAAGAAAATGGCTGGGTTGTTATGGAAACCTGGTGTGAAACTCTGTGTGTGGAGACTAACTGCCTGCGAGCTTCTATTGGCTGATCAGGGTCTTGTGACCAGGCTTCTATTGGCTAATGCATTTTTTGGGAATATCTCAGGAACGGTACGTCCTGAAGAGCTGAGACCCGTTCTAAAACCTTCCCGGACACCTGATGTACCTGTGTGCCAAATTTCTTGATTGTAGCTGCAACGGTGCGGATTCCTTTAGCGGACATACGCACATACATACATACACTCAGCTTTATATATTAGGTTTTTGTAGGTCCAGACCTTCAAATTAAGGTCTCCAGAACTGTACACAGTATTTCAGATGTGATCTCACTGTAGCTCTATAGAGCAAAATCACTGTCTCGCTTCCTGCTGGTTATACCAGGCCTACAACCTGGTTGTCTATACTTAAACCCACACTACACCAGCACTGGAACATGTATGATATACTATGAGAAATACCTGTTTTCAATCTCAGTAATACAAAATGAGAATGTATATACCTTATACTCAAGGGGCTCCTGGGAGAAAACCTGATATCAAATCCATCCAAAATATTTTTCATATTACATTTTCAAAATCTAATTGTTATTGCTAGCATCAGTGAATAGAAGTGTTATCTTGCTTATGGTGCTGACTGGTAGCTTCTTTTGATAAAACACCAGACACTGGTTTGACAATTTTTATTAATTTCTCATTTTAAGCTATGGCAGTTTCATCTAGAACAGCAACCTTCAGAGACAAATCTTGAAAACGTCGTCTCTAGAATATGGCCAACCTTAAGGTCCCCAAACACATTAGTGTATTGTGACCGCTGAATCTGCCAGTTTTGTTGGGAATGCCCAATCTAATGTGTTGCCCCTGGCTCTCCCCAATATATGATGTCAGGGGAGAGGAGGTTTGGGAAAACCTTCCCCATTGAAGAGATAACCCAGAAGAGATAGCTGTAAGTCAAAAGCCATTGAAGGTGTAGGTACACCTGTAGAATCAAAGAATAGATATTGAATAATTTATGACTACAAGTTTTGAGGGTGGGTCAAATGGATTCACCATTGAGAAGGATGATGGTATCCAGACCATTGATTACAAGCAAGTCTATACACCATGTTATTATGCAAATTATATTTATCTCTGATTTTCCTAAATGGTCGGTGCAAATGACAGTCAGCATAATAAAAGTCATCAGCCGTTAGAGTATACATTGAATTTTATTAAACAAACCTCCCAATGATAACAGTATATTCTTCAAAAATTTAAAAAACTCAAAATGCACCAAATTATTATGCACAGTAGAGTTTCTAAACATTTTATATGTTTTTAAGAACTTAAAATGCTCATTTGTGGAATTTGCAGCATTAGGAGGTCACATTCACTGAAATAAAAAGCTATTTAAATCCAAAACATCCTAACAGGCCAAGTTACATGTTAACATAGGAACCCTTCTTTGATATCACCTTCACATTTCTTGCATCCATTGAACTTGTGAGTTTTTGGAGAGTTTCTGCTTGAATTTCTTTGCATGATGTCAGAATAGCCTCCCAGAGCTGCTGTTTTGATATGAACTGCCTCCCACCCTCATAGATTTTTTGCTTGATAATACTCCAAAGGTTCTCTATAGGGCTGAGGTCAGGGGAAGATGGTGGCCACACCATGAGTTTATCTCCTTTTATGCCCATAGCCAATGACACAGAAGTATTCTCTGCATCATGAGATGGTGCATTGTCATGCATGAAGATGATATTTGCTCCTGAAGGCACGTTTCTGCTTTTTGTACCATGGAAGAAAGTTGTCTATCAGAAACTCTATAAACTTTGCAGAGGTCATTTTCACACCTTCAGGAACCCTGAATGGGCCTACCAGCTCTTTCCCCATGATTCCGGCCCAAAACATGACTCCTTCGCCTCCTTGCTGATGTCGCAGCCTTGTTGGGACATGGTGGCCATCCACCAACCATCCACTACTCCATCCATCTGGACCATCCAGGGTTGCACGACACTCATCAGTAAACAAGACGGTTTGAAAATGAGTCTTCATGTATGTCTGGGCCCACTGCAACCGTTTCTGCTTGTGAGCACTGGTTAGGGGTGGCCGAATAGTAGGTTTATGCACCACAGCAAGCCTTTGAAAGATCCTACACCTTGAGGTTCGAGGGACTCCAGAGGCACCAGCAGCTTCAAATATCTGTTTGCTGGTTTGTAATGGCTTTTTAGCAGCTGCTCTCTTAATCCGATGAACTTGCCTGGCAGAAACCTTCCTCATTCTGCCTTTATCAGCACGAACACGTCTGTGCTCTGAATCAGCCACAAATCTCTTCACAGTACAATGATCACGCTTAAGTTTTCGTGAAATATCTAATGTTTTCATCCCTTGTCCAAGGCATTGCACTATTTGATGCTCTTCGGCAGCAGAGAGACCCTTTTTCTTTCCCATTTTACTTGAAAACAGTGGCCTGCTTAATATTGTGGAACATCCAGTTTTCCTTTAATTGGGCTCACCAGGCAAACTAATTATCACAGGTATCTGAGATTGATTTCAGTGATCCAAAGAGCCCTGAGACACAATACCATCAATGAGTTTCATTGAAAAACAAAAAATGTAATCTTTATGAGTATGACACTTAAATCCAATTTGCATAATAATTTGGAACATGGTGTAAGCATCAGCTTTGCCCATGTTCTGACTTTCTTCTATGGAGAGAATCAATCAGCCATGAAAATGATTGGCAGAGTTCCTGGCTGTATGCAATTGGGGGACCCTATCATTTGTATTTGGAGAGAAGAGTTAATAGATGGCAGTTAGAAGGTAGATAGGGCTTCTTCTAACGCTACATACTTTTTTTTAAATATATACATCAGCCATGTAATTGCCCTGCGTAAAAATAACACCCTTGACATTAGAGATGTTGCAGATATATTAGTAATCTGAGCTTCAAGGTAACATGCATCACATGTTAAGTTAAACAAACAAGCTACGAGTTAGTAAAACCTGATACTTGAAGCACTGTAACCTTAGTTCTCAGAGACAGTGAATTTGTAGCCCCTGGAGATGAAATGAAAACATTGGTAGCAATACATCATCACTGTGACCTCTGTTGCACAAATATTTTTCTGCAAACAAGATGTTTTTCATGTGTCATAGTGGTTGTTTATTTTACAGAGGGAGGAATGCAAATGAAATGATAACTATGCTGGCAATATGACTTTATCTTTTGATTTGTCTCATTCCCAAACGTTGTGTAACAATGGCCAACTGATATAGAAAGAATGGTACAGAGTTTAAATGAATTGTGTAAATACAAGTAATGTCACCTTCACCTCTTGAAGTAATGCATAGCTATTTGAGGACATATTTATATCCTTATGGAGATATTCTAGCCTACAAATTTTCCACTGGATAGGTGATAAATGTTAAATTAGTGGCAGTCTGACTGCTGGGACTCCCACAAAAAGTTAGAAACCCTATATCTCCACCTTTCAGCCGTACAACCATGGCAAGGAGGACTAAGGCTACTTTCACACTTGCGTTTAACTATTCCGGTATTGAGCTCTGTCATAGGGGCTCAATACCGGAATAAAACGCTTCAGTTTTGTCCCCATTCATTGTCAATGGGGACAAAACTGAACTGAAGACAACGGAATGCTCCTAAAAGCACTCCGTTCCGTCTCCAGACCGGAGAGCAAACCGCAAAATGCTGCGGTTTGCTCTCCGGTCTGGGCATCTGCACCAAGACGGATCCGGAATGGCCCCCAATGCAAGTCAATGGGGACAGATCCATTTGGTGTGACACACTAGTAAACGGATCCGTCCTCCATTGACTTTCAATAGAGTCCATGACGGATCCGTTTAACAGATGGTAAAGATAATACAACCGGATCCGTTCATTACAGATCCACGTGGTTGTATTATCAGCACGGATCCGGCGGGCTCCTTGACCCGCCGGATCCGTGCTTATCGCTAGTGTGAAGCTAGCCTAAGGGTAGGTTCACACAGTTTTATGGAAGAGGTTTTGAGGCAGATTTTCCTGCAGGTTTTTCATCCAAATCCAGAAGTGTATTCGAAAGGAATAAGAAATATAAAGGAAGGACTTAAACTACTCCTCCCCACTGGATCCAAATCTGGCTTTAGCTGAAAACCTGCAGGAAAATTTGCATGAAATCCTCCTCCAAAAACTCTTTGTGAACCTACCCTTAGAAAAGAGTGGAGGTCAAAAATGCATGTGGTCGTTCTACTTAGTCCTTCAGCCATACAATCATGGCAAGAAGGGCTAAAGGTAGGTTCAGACTAGCAGGGTGTTGTTAGAGGCAATGCTGGAGCTGTAATGGAGAATAGAGAAGTGCATCATGGTTTTGGTTGGAAACCTCAACAGTAAGTGCTACATACAGGATGGAAACAAACCAAAGTGATTGGTTTACATTGTGAAAATGGGTTAGGAGAATCCAAATTGAAAAAAAAAGATAAAGACAATATACATTAGGTAAGCAGTTACACGAGCAAATCTTTTAAAAACAATAGTAATCATGGAGAACCTCTTTAACACTAAAGGAAACTCCTGCTGACTGTACTCAATCAAACATTGAAAGCTCAGACTGACCAAAGACAGTGTACATAACCTGATGTAATACAGGGTGGGCCATTTATATGGATACACCTAAATAAAATGGGAATGGTTGGTGATATTAACTTCCTGCTTGTGGCACATTAGTATATGGGAGGGGGAAAACTTTTCAAGATGGGTGGTGACCATGGCGCCCATTTTGAAGTTGGCCATTTTGGATCCAACTTTAGTTTTTTTCAATGGGAAGAGGGTCAGGTGACACATCAAACTTATTGAGAATTTCACAAGAAAAACAATGGTGTGCTTTCACAAGAAAAAATCTGCTGCAATGACACGGGTACTGTGTTCACCAGACATCAACGCTCCTCACGTGTTAACCTCTGCGACATTTTAATGGCTGTAAACAAAGAGAAGCTTGTAAATAACTCATGAAAGAATAAAGTAACGTTAAAACCAAGCACACCATTGTTTTTCTTGTGAAATTCTCAATAAGTTTGATGTGTCACATGACCTTCTTCCCATTGAAAAAACTAAAGTTGGATCCAAAATGGCCGACTTCAAAATGGCCACCATGGTCACCACCCATCTTGATAAGTTTTCCCCCTCCCATATACTAATGTGCCACAAACAGGAAGTTAATATCACCAACCATTCCCATTTTATTTAGGTGTATCCATATAAATGGCCCACCCTGTATAATGCAGAAAAGGAAATAACCTGGGCAAAAGGGAAAGTGACAGCTTAACAGAGAGAAAGGTAGTGAGTGGGGCAAAATAAATATATTTATACTATATACAAACTAGGAACTCTCACCAAAATCAACTATAATTATGAGCGAACAGCCTGCTATATACCAATTAACTGCTAAATTACTATGAAATGAAAGATGGAAGATATTTAATAATTATCAACATCAAAATAAAACATAAAAACAATAATAATGTAATAAAATGTAAACACAATCTCATCCCAAATATATTCAGTACTGCTTCTTTTTAAATGCCGAATTGCAGAGCTCTTGCATTTATACGACCACTTTCAAATCCTGATAATTGTAATGTAGGTCGCTAGATATAGTCTTTTGGCTGGACAAAAATATCAGATTTAATTCTCTTTGTTACTGTGCACAGTTTGTACAATTGCAGTATGGATAGTCATTTTAAAGGGACCATACTGCAAATATTTGGCATAATATTGTATTGATAATCATGAATTTTTTTTACTGAGAGCCACCCATCTTCCACTTTATAGAGACATTACCAAAATAGTGAGGCAAAATGAGACAAAAAGCAAGAGGATCCTGAAAGTTAGCATTCACAGCAGTTCTCTCAGATATCTAAAATCAGAAATGAATGCTGTAGTAGATCAGGCCATCTAAATGTGCGGTCGTTGATCGTGTGATCCTGACGTTCATGCAGGCACCATCAATCATGGTTTATGGGCTGTAGATCATGCTGTCTAAACAGTGATCTGCTGGCCAGAAACAATGATCCTGTATGGGGACAAGAGATCACTATAGCAACCCCTTATCCTCATACTGTGAAGGAGATCACTGCATGTAAATGCAGCTGTCTCCTTCACTGAGTAAGCAGCCAACTGAAGGAACACTTCTATCCCAACAACTGGCCGTTCCATTGGTCCATTTAAACCCGCCTTTAGCAATTCTCAAGTACTAGAATTGCCCTTGCCTGTAAAGTATAAGGCTAGGAATAATTACAAGGAACAAGTGTTCATACTACAAGTTTTCGTACGACACCAGTAGTAACTATTGTCTATCACTGATCATAGCTGTATGTAAATCCAGTTAACGACTGGGTGATGTTCGGGAATAAGCATGCATAAGAACATTGTCTGCTATCTTGATCCATATAAAAGGGCCCTAAGTCCCAGGTTAAGCTAGGTTCACATCCATAGACTTATATTAAGTTTTACCAGACAATGTGAAATGCTCTGACGTGCTTATAACCCTAGTTTATACATCTGTATGCCCAGTGGTGTACCTTCAAAGGAGGCAGATCACACAACTGGTATGGGAACCTGGAGAGGGGGAACCCAATGCCGAGCTCCTTCTTTTCCTGACAAGAAAACACTGCATTTTCATGCAGCCGCCACTAGGGAGCTCAATGCAAAGAGATGATTTCAGCTTCTTTTCTAGCAAAAGGTTAGTTTATAAATTCCTATGCAGTGAGCTCCCCCTAGTGGTGGCTACAGGCAGCCAGCTTTATCATAGAAGAGAATCAGATTTATCAATGTATGTTTGATAGTAGTCTGTTTTAAATACATTGAGAAATATTATGTTCATAATAAGTGCCATGTTTATGACGCACCTATATGATTTATCAGAGATCTGGGGTCTTGAGCTTTGCATTGCCTGGGAGTCATTGTCACATGTGTACTGAGAAATTGAGTGGGGCAGGGGGGGCTATACTAATTTCTGCTATGAAGTCCTATGAGATGTTTGTACACCCCTGTGTTTGCTTATAATGGCACCCCTATGGTACAGTTTGCATAAAATTGTGTGAAAAAAGCACAGTTGACTTGTCTTTACAATGCAGATGAGGCAAGGGTAATTATGTAAGCTTATGGGCATGTATTTTATGACATCTATTATATGGTAGAAATGCTTCTCTACCTAATTTAACATGTGTCGTGGTCCCTTGAAACTAATAAAATGTGGAATTGTTCCAGTTCAGCAAAACTGCAGTTAGAATTTGTAGTATACCGACTACAGTGTATGCTTGAAACGACCGTGGAATACCATGATCTGTGTAAAACCACTGGAGGCTTTTAGCACATGACCTTTATGAAAATAGTCAACCTTTCTACATAACTCCATATGTGAGCACTAAACAGCATTGATGTTTGGTATGTGCATGAAGAAAAGGGATGGAATTTAGGGTCTATATTTGTATTTTCTCGACAAAACATTTATTTATGCCTTTTCTTAGTAACACAATTGGCGGAATATGTCAAAACTAGACATAACCATATTGTTTATCATCATCTGTTGCTTTTTTGCCATGTAGTAGTTTTGATAATGACAGTGGTTTCTTGCAGATATTTGTTTTTTGTACCAAATTTATAGATTTATGATATAGTGCAATAAATCGCAAAATAAAAATAAATTATAACTATTTGTTACTGTAAGGCCTCATGCACACGACCACAATTTGTATCAGTGTGCAATTCGCATTTTCTGTGGATTGCACACTGACCTATTTAATTCTATGGATCCACAAAAAACAAAAACAACAGCACATGGATATCATCCACGTGCTGTCCACATCATAAGTCCTTTTTGCAAATTATAGAACACGCCCTATTTTTGTCCATGGAGACAAGAATAGTCATTTCTAGTATTGGGCATGAGAGAAATGTGGATTGTACACGGAAGGTGTCCATATTTTGTGAATCTGTAGTTTGAGGACTGCAATACAGACATGGTTGTGTGCATGAGGCATAATAATGATTCTTAAGGAATGAGAAAGCAGCTCTGGTAGACAATAAAAAAAATGTATTCAGGCAATCCATACAAAAATACCACAGTAAAATACATTTACATATTCGGGAGCTATAAACCTTACAATCAAATGGAGAAATATAAGTTGGGGCAAGTTGGGAGATTAATCCTCCACAAACGCCAGTTTATTTAAATGGCACTTTCGCTGTTTTTGCCACATTCTGAAAAGGGGGAGTGGCAGCGGCAGGAACATTTATAATAATTTACATTTACTGGCGTAAATGATGACGGAAATTTGCGGCATATACGACCTGGGGCATATTTCATTCAAGTCACATGGAGTGCCAGAGGATGTGTTTGATTTATGATGAGGCACGTACACAGGAGGCATGCGCAAGTGTATCCTCTCGTGGCGCATGGGATATAAAAAACGGCATAGAAAATGCTGATCTTAATAAATCTCCCCCTATGTTTATTGTAAAATGGCTAAAACAAGTAAGAACACTTTAGGCACAGACTGAATGTGAGTAATTTATTTATGGTGCAATCCTAGTTTTTTTGCGGTAAAAAAAGCCATTAGACCTTGTTTTTAGTTGCTCAAGCGTTTTTGAACTGTGTTCAATATTTGGGAGTGGTGGGGGCATGCCGGGGTCTGTTTCCAGGTATAAAAGCAGAGTGAAAACTACTTTAGTCAAGAGCTGGAGTATTTTTCACTTCAGGCGCACGCACTGTCAATGGTGCGCCTAATTTATAATGGTGCTGACATGGTCTTAAAGGGTTTCACCAGGATTTAACAATTGATGACCTGTCCTTACCATAGGTCATCAATATCAGATTGGCAGCGGTCTGTTATCTCACACACTCCCAGCCATCAGGTGTTTGGGAGTAGCACCTGGACCAGAAACACACAGATTCATTTACTGTGTAGTGGACAGAGCTGGGTACTGCAGGACTGCTGTATTCATTTCAAGGTGATGAGTGTAGGACCCCACCGATCCAATGACCTATGTTAGGTATAGGGCAGGGGTGGCCAACCTTACAGACACAAAGAGCCGGAAAAAAAAACGTAGGACTGCCAGGAGCCACAAGCTGTACATTTACACAAATATGCGTGCACACAACGCATGCTCAGATGACACCCCATGCTCTGATGACTGCCCTATGCTCAGATGACCACCTTATGCTCAGATTACCGCCCATGCTCAGATGACCGCCTTATGCTCAGATGACCACCTTATGCTCAGATGACCACCTTATGCTCAGATTACCGCCCATGCTCAGATGACCGCCTTATGCTCAGATGACCACCTTATGCTCAGATGACCACCTTATGCTCAGATTACCGCCCATGCTCAGATGACCGCCTTATGCTCAGATGACCCCTTCATGCTCAGATAACCCTCTCATACTGAGATGACCGCCCTATGCTCAGATGACCCCCTCATGCTCAGATAACCCCCTCATGCTCAGATGACCACCCTATTCTCACATGACCGCCTTATGCTCAGATGACCGCCTCATGCTCAGATGACCGCATCATGCTCAGATGACCCCTTTGTGCTCCGATGACCGCCCTATGCTCAGATGACCGCCCTATGCTCAGATGACCCCCTCATGCTCAGATGACACCTTCATGCTGGAATGAACCCCCACCCCCATGCTGAGATCATAGGGGGGGTGATTTGACATAGGGGAGATGTGAGCATGGGGTGTCTGATTTTTGGTGTCTTATGTGAGCACTGGGGGGGGGCTTATTGTGTGGGTCTGATGAGGAGTTGGGGGTCTTATCTGAGCTCATACTACCCCCATGTCAGATAAGACCCCCATTATCAGTACTTTAATAAAAAAAAACTGTAAAGGAGGCTTATCCTGCCGTACCTCTGGTGAAGCTACTCTGGCGCCCTTTCCACAGTTACCTGACTTGCACAGCATCAGGTCAGAGCGTGGGCCTCCACGTACTAACTACGTCCTAACGCTGTGCACGTCAGGACAGTGGAGAGCACTGCTGAAAGGAGCACAAAGTATAGGAATAGCTTGTCCCCTCCCCTGCGAGCACAGAGGAGAGCGCTGCAGAGAGGAGAGTAAAAGCTGCTGGCCGGACTGCTCCCCTGCGAGCCGCATATGAAGAGGAGAGCGCTGAAGAGAGGAGTCGTAAATGAAGGTGCCAGGAGCTGCATGCGGCTCTCGAGCCGTGGGTTGGCCACCCCTGGTATAGGGCATCAATCCTGGAAAACCACTTTAACCCTTGTCCATGAGCCGCTTTCGCTCCATTTTTGTCAATATGAGTGAAAATCAGTAGTAGTACAAAACATGGAAGAGATGCAAATCTTTCTGTTATACATTTTCTCTGTTATGTTCCACTCCTGGTTTTGGCTTAAAAAAAACTGGTGCAAAATACTGACAACAATATGTCCCTGTGAAAATGGCCTTAGACTGTACTTGTACGCCAAGAACCGGGTTTGAATGTGTATCACATGTACCAAAGTGGTATAGTGAACATCTGAACTGAAGTTCGGCTCTTTATGGGTACACATGTAGCAGTTACATGTGGTTTTAACACAAACAGGTACACAAGAGGCATAAAAAGCACACAATCTCAGTAATGCGTACCATGACAATTCTGAGATCAGAAATCATATGGGGAACCATAACTCATTAGATAAACCACAGTAGCATAAATATGCAAGTACTACAGTGGTATAAGCAGATCATGAACACAGCATAGTATTCACTGACGAGCAATGTAGAGGAGCCTGAAACATCACTTGTTCTATTACTAGTGACTCTGGTTTTCTAAATAAATTACCCTCATTGCATCTGAACTTATTTATGATTTCACAATTTTTGGATCTGTCAAAATTCATAAAGGTTGCTATAGCTAAGAAGAACACTAATATTATAATGGTGACCATGACATCACATCACTGTATGCTGCTGACATCATAATGTTGTGTCAACACCGATATCAGAATACTAACAATCTTAATATTGACATCAAAATGATAACCATGTCAACACTGCCATCAGAATGATGAAAATATATACACAAGGTAAGATAATGGCTACCAAGCGAGTGATAACATTCGTGGCACTCTAATGCTTACATAATGCTTACATTATCTAAGTAGGTCTAAATCAGGATAACACAGTTTGCGTTCAAAATTCATATTTCTAGGGACATGTAGGCATTGCTAATGAACATGGAAAAAAATCCAGTCCTTAGAAACCTAAAGTTGTCTTATCACTACAACCCCATGTTACATTGAAGTCAACCCATAGATCAGCTGAGTGACACAGCTTCAGACATCCTTGTAGATGGGGAAGATGTGTAGCTGATGGTCAGCCAGAGTGAGAGACAATTTTTTAATGGCTCTTTGCCTGGCAAATAGTTGATATTCCAAACTGAAAGACCCATATTTATCATATACACATGCCCCGAATCAACCCCTTTGAAAGGTAATTCAGCCAAAGCTAATGGAACAGATCGCCTCAACTAAATGTTTCCATCATTGACATTTATGGCAAATCCACATATATTCAACAAATGTCTTGTTCCATCTCTGGGACCCCTAGCTATCATTAAAATATATGTTCTCTGCCTTTTTTCCACCTGGTGAGGTGGTTGCTCACTCTATTCAAGTCTTTTGGGGTTGTGGAAACAGCTGAATATCCTCTATTGGCTTAGAGAAACCACATTTGCTTGAAGACCCAAATTGCTTGAAAACCAGACTTCGATAAAGAATAGCTGAGCATATGTTGAATATCAATAAATGCTACATTCTAGCCTGTAACATTTAAATCAATGCTAAAAGTCATTTTTTCAGTTTCTAAGAAAATCTTAACAAGAAAATAACATGATGTCTGATGAAACAGCGTTACATTTTGGGGTGGCTAATGGGAGCTTTCCTTTTTAAAGGGAACCTGTCACCTCCTTTAGGCAAATTAAACTGTAAACATTACCTTAATGTACAGACCAGTGTGATTCTAATGAAGGTCCTGATACTGAGAACTGCCTGCTGAAATTGTAGTAAATTGAACTTTTATTCCTCCTGCGCGCGCTTTTCCGAGTCATCTTGAAGTCAAGGGGGCAGCGGCCTCCTTGCTTCGAGTCAAGAAAGCCACTCCCCACTTCCCTGTGATAGACAGTTTGCCTGGGTGCCGGGGATCGCGCAAATCTAGCGCATGCGCGTTGCACGATTTCTGACTGCGCGATCCCGGCCCCGGCTCTTCAGTTTGCCGGCGCTTCTCCTGTCTCTGCGCATGCGCCGCATTACAAAGCGAGAGCGCGCCTGCCGTCCCCGCACGCAAGGGGTCACAGAAGCGCCGGCAAACTGAAGAGCCGGGGCCGGGATCGCGCAGTCAGAAATCGCGCAACGCGCATGCGCTAGATTTGCGCGATCCCCGGCACCCAGGCAAACTGTCTATCACAGGGAAGTGGGGAGTGGCTTTCTTGACTCGAAGCAAGGAGGCCGCTGCCCCCTTGACTTCAAGATGACTCGGAAAAGCGCGCGCAGGAGGAATAAAAGTTCAATTTACTACAATTTCAGCAGGCAGTTCTCAGTATCAGGACCTTCATTAGAATCACACTGGTCTGTACATTAAGGTAATGTTTACAGTTTAATTTGCCTAAAGGAGGTGACAGGTTCCCTTTAACACCTGATAAATTTCATTTGATTTACCATTTCAAGCACTAAACGTAATCTGTTTCTCGTGTTCCAGAGATCTACAATGCAATTTTCTTGAGGAAAGAAGTCTTAAACTAGGAAGTAGCTAAGCCTCATAAGGTCTACGCTCCAAGCAGAGTCTCAGACTACTAATTCCCATCAAACACCCCACTAGGAACACTGTCACATCTGTGAAATAGCTATCAGGGTATTTCTGTGAATTACCTTCGTAGTTGTTCAGCATTTTATGGGAAAGTGCAAACCAAGCAGAAATAACACCATGCGACAACAGGAGGCCTTCACTTCTAAACTCATTATTCCTCAGGAGGATGCCACATTTACATAGATGAGTATAGGCTTTGGCTGCTGTGCGTGATTTGCTTTCTGTTAAATATTTGCTTACAAATTTATGGAGTGTTTGCGTTAAGCAATGGTCCTATGCAGCTTTGCAAATGCGGTATAACGGTATATCCACAAAGCATTCTTTTAGCTAAATCTATATTTTGTTAGGATATATAGAAAATGAAAAGATCTGTTATGCATGCATCCTTGTTTTTAGAATTGCAAAGTAAAGGCCCTTTTACATGGACCCTCTCTCCAGGCAATTACTGGAAAGGAACTGCACATGCAGCAATCAGGGGCAAATTGAACATTTCCCGGAGGGCCAATACCCAGGGGGCCGCCTGAGCCCTCCTCACAGCCGGCCAGTGGAGGTTTCTGAGGATGTATTTTGTGCTGCTGGTAGTATTTTGTGATGGACTGTGGTATTTGGCTCTGTTGGAGTGGTATAATGTTCCACAATATGGTATTATGGGGCCAGTTTTAGTATTTTTTCCATGGCCACTTTAAGTTCCCGGTCCCTGGCAGCAATCATCTCCTCTGTATGGAGACAAGCTATCACCTCTGTGCTTGCTTGTCCCAAAGAGAATCATTGTTTATGGACGGCAGATTGCTGCTTATACAGCTTGATCTGCTGCCAAGAAACAATGATTTAGGTGTTCACACCTGCAAAGCTTTCACCTGATGAATGAACATTTGCTCGTTCATCGGGTGATTGGCAGCACCTTTACTCATGGCAATTACCCAAATCCCGTTAATGGCCCCAATAGTTGGTCTGGGTAACGGGGCCTTAAGAGTAGATAGACAGATAGACATGGTCCAGGGGCGTAGCTATAGGGGGTGCAGAGGTAGCAGTCACTACCGGGCCCAGAACCCTGAGGGGGCCCAAAGACCCTTGTGCCACACAAAAAGACACCCGTATTATAGAAAGTGCATGCTGGTCAGGTTACACTTCTGGCTGGATGGAAGGGGTTAGGTCAAGAATTTGGCATGGGGGATGGTTCTGTTTCAATTTTTTGCCCCACGCAGCATGAAAGCTATGTGCATCCTGGCCTCTGGTCACAAAGCAGCGAGAGAAGGGGGGCCCATGCTGAACTCGTGCACCAGGGCCCATGAGCCTTTAGCTACGCCCCTGACATGGTCTATATGTTGAGACTTCCTGTTCTGCACAGGTAACTTTTCAATAGCCATCGCATTATCATCTGATATTGACTACCTATCCAGAGAATAGGCCATCATTTTCTAAAACATGGAAAACCTCTTTAAAGGAGCATAATCACCTGGTGTATTATATATGAACATCACAGGAAAAAACTCAAAAAAGCTTTCCTTGGTTCTTAGTTCTGAAATCGAAGTTCGAAGTTATTCACCAAAGTCCCACGAGACTTTGGTGATAACGAATTTCCCTCGCTGAAGCCCATGCATTTGAATGCTGTATGGAGACAAATCTCCTTGCAGCATTCAAACTAAATTTTGAGTGAATCAACTTTGGATGGTGATGCAGGGCCTCAGTGTGCAGTGATGTCTCTTTGTGTTGCTGCAGTAGAGGGGATGAGCACTCCTGGAGCATTCCAATGCTAAGAACAAGCTCTTACTAACATCTCCAGTTATTAGCACAGGCTTCTGCGTCACAGCTAGGGTTGGAGGAAGCACCGATCCCAGCTGTCAACTCTTTAATTGCCATGGTCCATAGTACAGCATGATCAAAGGGGACTCCCTCCTTCGTTCAGTTCACTAGATTTTCCAGTGTTCCGATCGGAGACTGGACCTAGGCCTGAGGACCTATGATGGACCCCAGGGCTGGCTATTCAGTTTATTTACTTTTAGGACTAGTGTAGCCTGTGTCAAAGTGACAAATAACCTTAAAAAAACAATAACTCCATTATTCACAGTAGTATAAAATACATTTTATTGTGTACACATTAAATTTAAAAAATACACATATTAGATTCACATCAGCGTTCAGCCTTTCCGTTCTCCTGCTCCATTATAGGAGCAGGAGAATGGAAAGGACGGACTATAATGGGGTCCGTTAAGTTTCCAATCGAGGGAGATTTTTGAAGACAAAAGTTTTGCATACTGGACTTTTGTCTCCGCTTCAAAAATCTTCCTCTGAGCGGAAACATAGTGGACCCCTTAATAGTCTATGGGGTCTGTAGGCTCCGTTCGGCTCATTTATCTGCCAAATCCGTCCTTTCTGTTATAGGAGCAGGAGAATGGAAAGGCTGAATGCTGATGTGAACTCAGCCTTAGTTATCCACACAACTATAATAACCTGAATAATTCATTTATCAGGTTATGTAGTGTGAAACATGTACAGCAATTACACTATAATTTATATGTTTCCACAAACAATGACAAATAACAATAACATTTCTCCTGCATAAAACGCGCTGGTAGCTACGACAATGAAAAAAAAATTTAAAAAGTTATTGCGAAAATGTAAACACTTTACAGGTTAAGATTACAGGATAGGACTGAGTAAACAAAAATAGGTGATGAGGATAGATAATTTCCATTCACATGGGGGCCATTAGATTACTATTAGCAGTCCTCTGTACGTTGAGGAATGCTGGGGTATACAGATCACGCTCTCTCAGCATCCCCCAGTAACCAATATAAGCCGGGGGCATAATCACAGGTCCCAGCCTAAATACTGCAATCACTTGAGGGCTGTATACTTTTTGTGACAGTGAGCCAAATATTTCATTTCCCTGATGTCGCCTTAGTAGGATCAAGCTGACACAGTGACAGTGAAATACCCAATGCTACGTGGCATTAATTTGTTCTGTCTGCGCTCACACAGCACAGGCTAAATCTACGTGCATAGTGTTATACAGGAAAGAAACTGTCTTGAAAGATTTTTTTGTAGCCTTATTTTGGCAGTGACATACATTGGGAGATGACACATTACACAAATATATTAATTTATTTTTATAGGACACATTACACTTACATTGGTATGTTAATTATGTATATCATGTATTGTATTTATACCATGTCATTTCAGTTATTTGCCTCTGTCTTTAAATCCAATAACGGGTGTCAGCCCTTGAAATAAATCTCTTGCCAGCTGTAGCTGTACTCATGGAGTGGACGTCATATTGCTTTACCACGGACAAATATAAACAAATTTTTGGCTTATATTGTACAGAGAATGTGACATAGACGCATGAATATTTATAGCTTGATGACCTGTGGGTCAGGACTTTCCTTGCTGTTGAGTCATCAGCTGCTAGGAAATGACTGACCTAAAGGTCGACGATGATATTATAATTATATATTAAAATACTAGACATTCGTAGATGGTACACGTTTAGAAACAGGCCGATGTGAAGCCTATGACCCTCCCTTGACATAAAGTATTAATAAGTGCGTGGGTATCTAGACAGTGAGCGGTGTAAACCTTGTTGGACATCTTCAGTTAAGTGTTTGACATAGCTAATAAGGGGGCTTTCTCCTCATAAAGTTCAAAGGCCCTGATTTATCACACCTTCACTCCAGAATTCTGTCTTCAAAAAGTCGCACGATAGGGCTTTTGCGACTTTTTTGCGCATTTTTTTGCGACTTTTTGCATGTGTACACCACTCACTCCAGTTTGTAATATGGGTGGAAAAGTGGGTGTGGTTAGCCATGTTAATGAGTTTCACTCCAGATTTATCATTGCGACTTTTTAAAAAAAGTCGCAAAATAGTCGCAATCTCACTCCAGGAGGAGGGTGGAGTAGGAAAAGTGGAGTAGCTTCTCTACACAGAAGTGTTAGGTTTAAGGACAAGCCACATTTATCAAACTACCTGTGACGTTTGATAAATGTGGCAGAAAGTACTCCAACACAGACTGAAGCAAAACTGACTTCAAATATTTTCCTAATGATAAATTCCCCCCAAAGTGTTTTTCCTTAAGTAGTCATTGGAGAGCTAGCTAAAACCCAAGATGGGCTGGTCAATAATAACATTTTCTAGCTTTTTACAATGTGTTTTGACTCCCGGGAATGTCTGTTGGTAGGCACAAAAAAATATACCATATGCATGACTAACATCAGCACTGTGTCACAGTAACCAGCTCAAACTAGACTTCAGAGCTGTTTTGAAGTGGTTGAGGTCTCCAAGTCAACCTCTAATTAAAATACCCCATAACAATGTGTAGTCATTACAAGTGCCTTAACTACTATGTGTACACCTGCATAAGCTGACATTCTTAAAGGGGTTGTGCCAAGTTTGCAAGTTATCCCCTGCAAGTTAACGCTGGGGGTCAAGGATAGCAAAGTGCAGTGCTTGTCTATTTCCAAGGGTCCCATAGAGAATAAATGGAGTGGCAGGATGCATGTTCGACTTGCCACTCCATCAGTTCAAGGGAACTGGATCCCCGTTCTCTGGATCAGAGGGGACCTCAGCGGTTGGACACTCAGTGATTAGTTACTTATCCCATATCCATATCCCATAACTCCTTTAATCTGTTAGCCTCTGGTGTTAGGATTCTCAATTACTTAGGCCTTAGGCACACAACTGTATCTGCTTTGCGGCGTGCAAATCACAGATCAGATCAGTTTCTGTGCCGTCTGCATTTTTTTTGCCAATCCACTTAATTCAATGGGTCCGTGGTCCACATTTTGCAAGCATATTCTATCTTTCTGCAGACCAGACATATAGGTGTGGAAAGACCCCAATTCCAATGTCTCCACTACGTTCAAACTGGTTGCGGGCTCCTCCGCTTGGGTCCTGACCTATTCAAATGCATTTACATTATTATTACAGATAGACTCGTGAATACATCCAGTCGTGACCCGAGCCAAACGGCCTGCAGCCAGTCCGAGCGGAGTGGAGACGATTACATCAGGGGTGCAACCATGGGTTAGGCATAGAGGAAATCTTTAGGCTACCTCCACACGTTCTGCATTATGCACTTTTTCTGCAGCGTATTCTCCCTGCTATACAGAGTTTGAAATCTGTAGCATGTTGATTCTTTGTGAGGTTCATTGTTGTGGATTTCACCCTTTTTAATGCAGGATGAGATCTATGGCAAAATCACATTAAATCCGCACCAAAAACTGCAAGAAACACACAGTTTTTAGTTAGGATTTGGTTCGGAAACGTACAGAAATCCGCACAGAATTGCTGAATTTTTGCAAGACTGTATTCACCCATGTGAAGGTAGCCTTACAGAGCCTATTCTCCCCTAGAAATGTTTCTAATGGAGAAAACCCGTAAGTTCATTGGGTTGTTGTGTTGGGCAGTGGTGCCCTATTCATTTACGATTATAATGACATATAGTCTAGTTTTTCTGAGATATTGGAGTCTTTTTTATTATCACTGATAAGTAAATATTGTGAGGTCATTTACTATATTGAAATACACCTAAATTAGGCGTATTTCAGACACAGATGACTCAACGGTTAGTTGCACCGCTCACGCCAGTTATAAAATTGTGGGCATGGCGTTAGCGAGGTGGGCTGGCAGGCCTGTTTCATTCATCATTTTCTATGCCTGTTTTAGGCGTAGAAAATGGTGCAAATGTAAGACGGCTTGGAAGCTGTCTAACATTTAGAACTGGCGCTGAATCCGGCAAAGTTATGTAGAGCCCTGCGCCTCTTCATAACTTTGGCGGATCCACCACCAGCTTAGGGCTTTATTAAGACCGGCGTCTAAAACGGCGGTCTTGATAAATGTGCCCCTATATATATATGTCCTAGTATTGTGGGCATATACAAAAAAAATCAAACTAACCACATCAGAGAGAATATCAACCAGTGTATGTGTAAGATATGCATGTTTGCATATAGTCATTCCTCAAACAGATGTTAACAGAATGCTTGGAATCTCTATAGAAGCAGACACCAAAATCAGTGTTGTGTCAGCAAAATGTTATCATATCAAGCGAACTCTCCAAGGGCCCATGTTATAATACTTCCCTTTGATGTATACGATGTAATGCAATGAGTCAGTAATTGCAGTATGCTTTACAGTAGAACAGAATAGGTTAAGCTCATTGTTCTATCACCTGTTTAGTTTGCCTTTGATTCTGCTTTTGTGACCAGATGGTTCCTACTATCCAGGGACAGCTAAGTTATTATGACTATGTTCCTTCAAAACTGAAATTGTAGTGGAATGTAGGGCACATAATAGTACCGCTGTGTAGAGTATAAACTGTCTACTACTAAATTATACAAAGCTGCTCTATGAAGATCTTCACTTAATACAGTACATTTCTAAAATTTGAAGCATTACTTAATACGCACAATTCCAAGAAAAAGTAGGTGAACCATTTGGATAGAGTTGAGCGAACGTGCTCGTAACGAGCACTGTAGTGCTCGGATCCCCTGCGCTCGCATTGGCACAGCCATCCGGATCCGTCCTCCTCACCCGACTGCAAGTCAGTGGGGACGGATCCATTTGGTATGACACACTCGTGTGTCATACCAAACGGATCCGCCCCCATTGACTTACAGTCAGGTGAGGACGGATCCGGATGCCTGCGGCCATGCAAGCACAGGGGATCCAAGCACTACAGTGCTCATTATGAGCACGTTCGCTCAACTCTACATTTGGAAACTAGAGGGATTTCTGCTAATAATGCTTATTTTAATTTTCCAGGTAATTCAGAACAAGGCGGCATTTATCAAACCAGATACATCTGGATTTTGGTGTAAAAATGTTGCACTACATGCCGACATTTAGGAGCCACGCCACCTTTCAAAGTGGTCTATGTTTAATACTGAAAAGTGAGATTAGACCTGGATTATGACACATTTATTATCTGCAATATTTGGAAATGTCGAAAAAAGTCTGATTCTACGGCAGGCAGCCCCCTGGTGTATTTTTTAAGACTAAGTTATACAACACAATGCAGTTGCACCAAATACATGAAAACTGTGCGCCATTTCATAAATTTGGTACAACCACACAATGCAAAAAAGAGACGTGAAAACGATCTCAAATAATAAATGTCCTCCAGAATGTATACCTCCAGACAACACTTTTAAGCTGGGTTTTATACATAATATAGTCACTATTATTTGAAAGCACTATTAATTTCATGGCGTTGTACATCAAGAGGGGTTTCACATACATAATATAAAATACAAATACGATAAACATGAAACTATTAACAGACTGGTATAGAGGGGGAGAGGACTCTGTCCGCTACAGCTTACGAAATTCTTATAAGGAGCGGGAGGAGAAGAATGAAGATAAAGCTGCTAGATATGCTGGGGTTCTAGATAGAAGGGAAGTGATGTCAAGGCCAGAGAGGTAGATTTAAGTGCATTGGCATAGGGGAGGTATTAGAAGCCATGGACTCTATGAGTTGTTCCAGGCTGAATGTAAAAATGAAGTACTGGACCTAGGACAGAGCCTGGAGGGACACCAACAGAGAGAGGGAATGATGAGGAGGTGGTGTATGAATGGAAAATGCTGAAAGTTTTGTCGGTGAAGTACGAGGAGATCCAGGAGAGGGCCAAGTCTCTGATGCTGAGGGATGAGAGGTTTTGCAACAGGAGAAAGTGGTTGATAGTGTCAAAGGCAGAGGATATGTCAAGAAGGGGGGCACAGAGTAATAATATTTAGCTTTGGCATCTAGCAGATCATATGAAACTCTAATTAGGGCTGTTTCAGTGGAGTGATGTGGTCTGAAATCAGATTGTAGTGGATCAATATAGTCAGACTGATGTTATTGGGATAATTCCCTGCACTCCATAGAAAAATAAAAACTACTGTTCCCTATAGTAGGATTTCTCTAGGTTGAATGTTAGCTATGATAACAGTTATCCACATCAATAGAAACCTTCTGGATGAATGTCATTTAGTCATTTTAGGGGAAAGTGCGTAAACACATCCTACACTTTAAAACGATGATATGAAGGCTCTTAAGTCATACTAAGTGGGACAATAAGACTAGGAAGAGATGACAGACATTTCCACTCCTTTGAAAATATACACAAAAGCATTGCTTAATATACATGCAATGCACTCAAAGGGAATGGATCACTTAATCTGTGATTTTACTCATGGTATCGTGTTACTGGGGAGAAACCAGCAAATGGGACCTCATCCTGTTAACTGTACAGAGGGACATGTTTATTTCAAAACAAGTTCTACTAAAGTTCACAGTCTATTATAGTACTGAAAGTGGCTAAAATACCAAGGTCTGCACTGTTTTAACCCCTTGAGGACATGGTGATTTTCTATTTTTGTGTTTTGTTTTTTCACTCTCAGCCTTCCTAGGACCATAACTTTTTTATTTTACTCTTAACAAAGAGAAATTAGGGCTTGTATTTTTGCAGGATAAGTTGCACTATCTAATGGCACAATTTAATGTCGTATATAATGTAGTGGAAATTTGGAAAAAATTCCAAATGTGGTGGAATAAAAAAAAATGCAATTGCACCATGGTCTTATGGGTTTCGTTTTAGTAGCGTTCCTTATGCGCTAAAACTGACCTATTCCTTTCATCCTCAGGTTCAGTATGATTACAATGATACCACATTTTTATAGTTTTACTTGTTTTATTACTCAAAAAAATATAAATTTGAATAATTTTTACATGTACAGCGTATGTCGTCAAGGGTTTAAAGAGAAGCTGTCACCTCTCCTGACATGTCTATTTTAGTAACTACTTGCATTGCACATGTAGTAATTATGGAGCATCTATTCTTATTGGGTGAGTCCTTTTAAGTGGCAAGGGGACTGACATCAGGTGGGGTAACAGGTGATCCAGTAAAGGTGTTCTCTGGCAAAGAAGTTTAGCAGTGTCCTTTTCACCAGTGACTTGCCTAAGGCGTCCCTTCATAGTAGTAATGCCCTCCCTGTGCCTCTCGGTGTTAATAAAATAAAATTAAAAAAAACATTAACTACTCACCTTGTCCCGTTCTTGATGAAAAGGTCTCCTTCAGCACTCCCCTGCAGGAACAAATCGCGGTCCAGCCCTATGTGGGAGGAGTGCACAGGCAGATTCCCGGGTCTGCAGGCTCCTTCTACAGTCTGGCAGTGCAATCATTTCCTGCAGGGCTGAATGGTGAAGCAGGGAGCAGAAGAGGGAAAAAGCATAGGGAGTTGGTCATTAAGTGAAAGGACCACCAGCTCCCCGGAGCTCCAGCAATGAGCATCTGTGTTGATGGAGGTGCTCAATCCATCTGGCACCCTCCTGACAGCTGGTGACCAGGGCGAATCACGCCCAACACCCCCCCCCTTCCTTCCCCACACACTGCTTTCTTGCCTTCCCATTTTTGGAATTCTGATGGCTGTTTTTCCTAGTTTTATTGTTTTCCTTTTGCTACATTGTTTATATTTCATATTTCTATGCTCATTCTATATTTTTCCAATTATTGTAGTTGTCACAACTGGCATCTCGCAGCAAAATGGCTTGACTTCTTCATCCTTGAAAAGGTTGGCCACTTCCTGGCTCATTGTGACCAACATGTACTTAAGATGACTACATGGCACTTACTAATATAGCCTTTGTTGATATTCAGTGCCATTTGCTATTTTATTAGCCATGTCCTATTGTTAGGTAAATCTTCTGGCTGTCCACATAGAGGAATTGTCCATAAGATGGCCTCTGAAAGCGGGTCATGTGACCAGAGACATCACTCAGCCTCCTTTATTCAAACACACTGCACCTATACTAAACTCCCAACAATGCAAGAGAAGATGGCATATGCAGTGTAATACAATGGAGGAGACCCCATATGGAGGTGATTTGCCTGGTCACCATCAGCAGACATTTTATGGACAAGACCTCTGTGTGGACTGCACAAAAGACTTGGCAAACCAGGGGCATACTGTATGAAATCTAGAAAACAGCACAGAATATCAATAAAGGCTACATTAGTAAGTGCCATTTAGTCATCTTACCTACACATAGGTCATCAGTAGCCAGAAAGCGGACAACCATTCATTTTACTCGGAGTAGATTTAAAGGGAACCTGTCATCTCCGAAACACTCCCTGAACTAGAGTAAGCGTTGTATAGTGTAAATGATGCTGAATCCGAATATGTAAGTTTTATCTTCATACTCACTTCCATTCTGACGCTGTGCTCCCACAAACCTGCAGTAAAATACATTGAGAGGACTCTTCTTTGAGTCCTCTCCATTATGTAAGTGAGCACTGGAGTCCACTGAGTACATTTTACTGCTGGTTTGTGAGAGCACAGCATCGGAATGGAAGTGAGTATGAAGATAAACTGTACATATTCAGATTCAGCATCACTTACGCTATACAATGCTTACTCTAGTTCAGGGGGTGTTTCAGAGATGACAGGTTCCCTTTAAGTAATCGGAAGGTTCTCCTGAACTAAATGAAAATAAAAGCTGTGGCCTCCCTTCAAGCATTGTAAAGAAGAGAGTCTCCATGTCTTATTTATAGGTTTTAATTATAATTTTATTGGGTTTGGTGTGTTTGTAGGCAGTCCAATTTGTTTGGGTCCCGATAGTGTAATATTTTATCGTTCATCATCGTGCTGTTAGCATTTATATTTATTTATGTGCATAAACTAACATTACATTTTTTTTATTATTTCTATTCATAGAGAAATTAACATCTATCTGTGGTGTTCTTCCTGGTTCTTCCAGATTTGCACATATAGGGCCTTATATTGACGCTCATTTGTTATACTAATAATGGCTTTGGATTGTCTGCACTTCCGTCCCAGCGGACTATATCATAATTATAGACATGTTCCATATATATGAGTCACACAGATCTATTTATAAAGGAAATACAGTAAAAGCCATATAATGTATGACTGACCTGTTTACCAATGCAATTTACTAATGGATTTCCAGTCATTTTTCATGTATAACTGTTGAGATGAGAGAAACACATGGGGTGGGGGCATGCAGATGTAAATAGGTGGCTAGAAATATTTATGTAGATGCAAATGGTGTTCTCTTATTGTTCAATAAATCAAAGAGGAACAAAAACTAGCCCCCGGCCAAAGTTTATTAGCAGGGCCAGTGTTTATGCCACTGTATCTTGCTTTTAACTCTTTCTAATCCTTCAATATGTAGAGATATCTTTCTTTCTTTTTTGCATTTTTGTGCAAACATACATTTATATTTTTTCAATAATATTTAGAAAATAACAAAATGTTGTATTAAAAATTTGCAACAGAGAAATAAATATTGTTTGATCAGGATTATCAAGTGGCAGTGATGGAGTTGTCACAATCTTTAAGCTTATATAATGTAATAAGGAAAAAAATGGCTGCATACAGCACCAAGGAAATAGCTGCATGGAGCTTTTGTAACGGGTTCTTTTGCAGTCTATCTCACGACCTCCACCAAAAAAAAAAAAAAAAAAAAGACGCCTAAGTCAGCTAAGTTGGTTATCAGTTTATACTTTGGTCAGTCTGTCTTGATTGATATTCTAAGCAGAGGTGATATAGATATTACAATGTTTTACATGTTTATGTATTCCTGATCAATACTGCAGACGATAATGAAACCTAAAGGTCTATTTTATATGTAAGGGAAGTGTCTATACTGTGTGGTCTTACTGCAGAATTCGTTGTGGAAGATTGTTTGCAAATGAAATTCAGTTCCATATAGCTGAATGGAGCTCTTTTGGAAGGTAAGCGCATGGATTTCCTATACAAATTAATGCAATTGATTCAGTTCCAGAAATTTTCTGCAAAAAATACTATGATTACTCTTACCGGTAATCCGTTTTCCATGAGCCCATGACAGCACCCGTGAGAGATCCTCCCCCTTCCGGACAGGAAACAGGAAACTTCCAGATGACTTTTAAAAGCAACTCCCATCATCCATTCCTCAGTTTGTAGCAAGATCCATAGGACTATTTCTCTTTTATCTAAATAAATCTTAACATGTTAAGTACAAAAAACATCTTGGAAAACCACACACCGCAAGCATAGAAGGACTCCATATTAATTCATATGAAGTTCCAGAAAAGGAAAATACTTCTTTCCCTTCATTACTATTAATTATTATATCTATAGATATAAGAATATATATATAAATATGTATATATATATATTTTTTTTTTTTTGAGGGGGGGGGATGTAGGGGTGCTGTCATGGGCTCATGGAAAACGGATTACCAGTAAGAGTAATCATAGTATTTCCATTGTGCCCTATGACAGCACCCGTGAGAGAATAGACTAGATACATCATTAGGGAGGGACCACTGCCTGCAAGACTTTCCTACCAAAGGATAAGTCTTGAGAACCAGAAAGATCCAACCTGTAGTGTTTAAAGAACGTATTTGGAGAGCTCCAGGCGGCTGCCTTACAAATAGCCTCTATAGAAGCCGCCCCCTTTTCTGCCCAAGAAGAAGCTATCGCCCTAGTAGAATGGGCAGAAAATCCTGAAGGCTCTTGGACCCCCGCTATCGAGTAAGATAGACAAATGGCTCTTACAATCCATCTTGCCAGAGTACGGGCTGTAACCTTCCTACCTCTGTTTGAACCCTGAAACTGGACAAAAAGATTAGAATCTTAGAATCTTTTCTCCATTCTTTAGTAAACTCCAGATAGAAACTGACACACCTTCTAACATCCAAAGTATGGAACTTAGATTCTCCTTCGTTCCTAGGATTTTGACAAAAGGAAGGTAAATTGATATCTTGAGACCTATGGAAATCAGAAACAACCTTCGGAAGAAAAGCTGGATCTGGCTTTAGTACTATTCTGTCATGTAGTATGGTCGTATAAGGGGGAAAAGCTGAAAGAGCAGCAATCTCCCCAACCCTTCTGGCTGAAGTAATGGCCACTAACAAAGCGGACTTATAGGAGAGTAACTTCAAAGGGGCAGACTCAATGGGTTCAAAGGGACTCTGTGTCAAGGAGGAGAGAACTAAATTTAGGTCCCAAGGAGCCACTCGCTGCTTTTTAAACCTTTTTATCAAAGGAAAGAAGGCTAGCTTACAATCAAAGAGCACACTAAGAGCAGAGATCTGGACTTTTAATGTGCTGGGTCTTAATTTTTTATTTAGACCTTCCTGTAGAAAGTCCAAAATACGAGGTACATTTGGTTCTCCTGACAACATACCGTCTGAACCCACAAATTGGAAGAAGGCTTTCCATATTCTCAGATATATATTAGAAGTGACCTTTTTCCTGCTAGCCAGGAGGGTATTAATCACTTGCTCTGAAAACCCTTTTGATCTAAGGAGGTCCCTCTCAAAATCCACGCAGAGAGGTGAAGATGGGTTAAATCTGGGCGTAGTAGAGGACCCTGGAAAAGAAGATCTTTCCTCTCCGGGAGAATCCAAGGATCTTCTAGGGAGAGAGCCCTCAGCCAAGAAAACCAGACCCTCCTCGGCCAGAACGGAGCAATTAGAATAACTACTGCCTTCTCTGACCTTATTTTCTGTAGCACCCTGGCAACTGTTGGGAGGAACGATGAATCGGTACGTGATAATATGCATCCCGAATATCGATTGAGGCCATTGCACAGTATGGAAAGAGATGTAGAATTGTTGACACAATCGATTCCATTCTGAACTTTTGATATGATAGATACTGGTTCAACTCTTTTAGGTTTATAATTGTTCGGAATGCCCCGTTTGGCTTGGGCACTAAAAACAGGGTCGAATAAATCCCCCTTCCTTCCTCCCCAGCTGAAACCGGGATTAGGACTGATTTTGTTAGAAGGGAGTCTATCTCTTGAATTAATGCTTCTTGAGCCCTTGTTTCTCGATCCAGAGAGGTGATTTTGAACTTCTGAGGGGGGGGGGGGGCTTTGAAGTCTAGATAATAGCCTTCTTCTATTATATTTTTTATCCAAGCACTTGAGGTTATATTTTGCCATGCCGGGAGAAAAGAAGACAGACGACCCCCCACTCTTAACCTGGCGTCATTGTTGACTGCCACTGGACTGCTGGAGCTTTGGTTTAAACAGAAAACTTTTTAATTTCTCCTTCCTCCAATCAGTATTCTTTTTTCGAAATCCTTGCTGATCTTTTTTATTTCTAGAAAAATATGGCTTCTTTTGTTTTGGAAAGGATGGGGCCGGAAACCCCTTTTTTCTGTCTGATGCCTTATCAAGTATGTCGTCGAGAGCTGATCCAAACAGAAGATTACCCTGACACGGAAGCGCACATAATTTAGATTTAGAAGCCACGTCCCCCTTCCAGCTTTTCAGCCATAGGGACCTTCTGGCTGAATTTGATAATGCGGCAGCCCTAGCTGACAATCTCAGAGCGTCCGCAGATGCGTCCGAAATAAAGTCCACCACCTTGATCATAGTGGGAATAGCTTCCAATAATTGTTCTCTGGGGGTTTTATCCTCGATGTGCGACTCCAGTTCTTCTAGCCATATTTTTAAAGACCTTGCTACCGAAGTAGCCGCTATGTTAGGTTTGAAAGCTGAGGTAGAGGCCTCCCAGTCCTTTCTTAAATAAGTGTCTGCCCTTTTATCCATAGGGTCTCTGAGAGAGCCCAAATCTTCGAAAGGGAGTGCAGATCTTCTATTAATCTTGGATACAGGTGCGTCCACTTTAGGAGTACTCTGCCATTCTGATATATCCTCATCCTTAAACGGATACTTTCTTTTAACTGATCTTGGAATAAAGAACTTTTTATCGGGCTTATTCCACTCTCTTTTTATTAATTCTTATATAAATACTATCCTGTAAGAAGAAGACCCTCGTCTTTTTAGGTCTTAGACTATCGAACATGGAATCCTGTTTTGATTTGGCCTCCTTATCTTCCTCAATTTCCATAGTGGATCTTATGGCCTTTAATAACAGGTCCGTATCTTCTGGTTTAAACAACGGTCTGCCCATCGTATCTTCTACTGAAGAATCTGAATCACGTAACAGTCCTTCTTCATCAGACTCTACAGTGGGACTATCTGAATCATTTTTAAGTCTGGTAGGATTAGGCCAAGACCCTTTGAGCTGTTCCACTGAAGAACGAACCTCCATCCTGACCATGTTTTGAATACTCTGTAGGAGGGATGGTGATTCCTCAGCAATAATCCTGTCCAGACAGGGTTGGCAATACAGCTTAGGGTAGGATGGACTTAGTTTTTTACGACAAATTCCACACTCCTTTCCCTTAGATTTGTGAGTAGCCTTTCTGGGTCCCGTTTTAATCTGCGGACATAAATAACCCAAATTAAAAATTAGTAAAAAGAAACTAGTCTCCCCCAAGGAAAGACCAGGTGGGGTAAAACCCCCTTACCCCCAGGAGTACCTTAGCAGATTCCACATGCTGCTCCTGTTTGTCAGAGCGCTGTTGTAACTCCCCTTCTTCCTGCATACTGAATCAGACAGCTGAAGGGAACATGGAGGGAAGCAAGGCAATGCCATAAGTGCTAAATATCTCCAGGGAACAGAATCAGCCACCAGATACCTGTAAAATAAGAGGTCTGCTAGTGCCTATTTGAGCACCAGTACCTTTCTAATTTCTGCTTGTTGCCAAAGTCGACACACCTCCCCTCGGTTGGGGAACGAAGCGAAGATCCCTCCATGCTGAGCTGGCCGGCGCCCTTCTTATGCAGGCCGCGCTACGCCTCCCCGTTTTTCAGCTCCTCCCTCCCCAGGCCAGCGTGGAACACACATGCCACTTCCCGCGCGCTATGCGCATGCCGTGCGTCGCGCTCCACGCCGACCCGGAACTCTGCAACGTGCTGCTGCTTCCAGCCTCGCCTCCTCCCCGCGCCCCCGTGCCATGCCGGCACTCCAATGATGGTAGCGCAGGGACAGAGACCGGGCCCGCCAGCAAGCTTTCAAGGGACCGACTGTCCCTCATCCGGAACACCGCCCGTCTGCAGGAGAGGTATGAGGAGCCTCAGGATTCACCCCGGGGAAAAGAAGGGCTGCCGGGCTTTCTTCCCTTAGCAGCTCCTAGTGGAGTCTTACGCTATCAGGTATCCTTTATTCCTTAATTCTTAAAGGACCCCGCAGCTCCTAGAACTCAAGTCATCCGGAGAGATCCAACCCCTGTCCTATGGACAGGAAACAGGAAAGAACTGAGGAATGAATGATGGGAGTTGCTTTTAAAAGTCATCTGGAAGTTTCCTGTTTCCTGTCCGGAAGGGGGAGGATCTCTCACGGGTGCTGTCATAGGGCACAATGGAAAAAAAAATCTGCCATGTGAAGGCACTCTAATTCACTAAAATACCAGAATATGACTTTGGCATACAGTAAACTACTATTACATGTGACTACACCTTTAATAAGTAGTTGACAGTACAAATATTCATTATCTATATTCTCCCTGCATGGTGACTGCATATTTTTGGACTGTATTGCTGTACTCACAACAATTCCATAATATTCCCATATTATCAGTGGATCAGTTGAGTGTCCAGCTTCAGAATGTCCTGGTGATCAGTGGCAGGGAAAATATACACATAGTAGTAGTGTATATGCCAACCATTCAAATAAATAGCCAGCTATGTAATGCCTTCTAATGGAGAGAGTTCAAAGTAAATAAAAAAAGGAACCTTCTTAAAGGGGTTGTCCCATCTCACCATTTCCACAGTGAGATGAGACTAAGCGCTGGCCCTAGGTGGCTAAGCTCACAGAAACAGCTGAGTGGGTCTGTGTTTCGTAACTCCTATTTTTTAAATGGGTTTCATAGGTATATAACACATTTTATCTTGTTCCTAGCTTTTCTATCCATTACATAACAAAATCTACGGTCCAGTAATTGTATTCCTAATGAGATTTCAGTGATAAACAGTCACTGCAATTGCCATTACCACTTCTCCTCTCACTAGTACTAGTACATTTCTTATAAAATCCCATACTATCCCTCTTTATATCTAATAAATTATCATTATCACTTATCATTGTTTCTTGGATGTCATTTATTCTCTCTAGAGCTCTAATTTTTTTTTTAGTTTTTTTAGTTTCATTAGTGTATTTCTGATATACACAGCAAAATGTAGAATAATTATTGTATTTGTTATTAGTCATGCCTTTTCAAACTTCACTATGTATCTCTATAAAATCTGCTTGCATTATGGAAAACCCCATGAATTTTGTTGCTAAGGGCTGAACTGAACTGTCTGAAGAACAGAAAAAAGGTCCCTTAATTTGAGTGTCAGTTATAATCAGTGTGCATCGGTTTTTGTCCGAGATCAATTATTTTTGATGGGAGAAAACGTACTTTTTGCAGGGCTATTTCTCCTGTCAAAAATAACTGATCTCTGACAGAAGCAGAAGTGACACAAACTAATCATAACTGATGCTCAAAATAATGGATCAGTTTTTCTCTGTTCTGATGGATCAGAAGAACAGAAAGCTAAGGCTTTGCTCACATCTCCGGTAACCTGCTACGGTAGGCTGTCCTGGCAGGTAACAGCCTGCTGGAGTTTGCCGGATCTGACATTGCCAGATTGTACCATTCACCTCCAGATCCCACCTACAATGGGATCCTGGGGTGATCTTTTTCGGCATAAATGCCAGGTTTCAGACAGACAATGCACCCATATTCCTATATTGGATATAGGTTCTTATTAGCATTCTGCCATTGTTTTTTAGGTTTTGTTTCGTATGGCATTCACTGTGCATGAAAAGTGACATTGATGAACTTAAGACTCATGCATATGAACGTATTTTCTTTCCGTGTCCGTTCCGTTTTTTTTGCAGACCGCATGCGGAACTATTAATTTCAATGGGTCCGAAAAAAAAACGGATGGTACTTTGTGTGCATTCTGTTTCCGTATGTCCGTATTTCTGTAAAAAAAATAGAACTTGTCCTATTATTGTCTGCATTACGGACAAGGATAGGACTGTTCTATTAGGGGCCAGCTGTTTCTTGCTGATCTGTTATTTGCGGACCGCAAAATACATACGGTCGTGTGCATGAGGCCTTATTCTGTGAGTCAGTACAATTAAAGCAATATCAAATTTACATAGTTTGTATGATGTTTTCCTATTTAAAAAATAAAAACTTTTCAAAAATTTACATTTTTTGCATCATATTCTGACACCCATAACTTTTTATATTTCCTTTTACAGTCAGTGCTAGCTACAGTGCAAGCTATAGGTTTGATTGGTACATACGACTTATTGATCACATTATATTAACATTTTTTCAGGTGATGAAATGATCACAAAGTGGTAATTTTTTCCTTATTGCATTTACCGTGTAGGATAAATACTTTTATATTTTAATAGTTTGAATATTTTTGGATGCGGCAATACCAATTAAGTGTTTTTTCCAATTGGGAAATAGGGGTGATTTAAATTTTTATTTCTTTTGTTTTTCATATTTTTAAAAATTGTTTTTTTTAGTCTTTTTTCTTCCCCCTACATGCGATTGTTTGATCATTTATGTCATAAACTGCAAAAGTATACTGCAGTCTATGGGGGTTCTCTGCACTTCCTGTTAAGCTGAGGCCTACCCTCTTCCCCCGACTAACCTCTGAGATGCTGCAGTGACTACTGAATAAGGAATCTGAGGGGTTAAATGGCCCAGCCATTAAATGCTGCTGTTATCTGTATTACACATCCCAGCCATGTATGGAGCAGGCTCAGCTTATGAGCCCACTCCATACACCCCTAGAACACTTTGGACATACAATTATGTCAAGGTGTGCAAATGGATAAATAGTCTAAATATATCTAAAATTGTATCTCATAAAAAGTATTACTATGCAATGAATAGGTTTTTTATGTACATTGTTTTTTTTATAGTTTTGCCCCTGCAGTTTCTCTGAAATTCTGGTCCATCTTCACCAGCATTCAGTGGGTAGACCCATATGATCAGTACCTTCCCTTCACTCTTCCTCCTCTCAGTGCTGGTGTATTGATTTCATACAGTGGAGAAGAAAATTAAGGAGAAGCAATACATGCCATGAGCTATTTATTAATGGAATCTCTGGGGCTGTCTGTGAGGAACTACTTTCTATACAGGAAAGGAAGGCAGGAGAACAGAGCTACAAAAACTTGGGGGTAGGCAAGAATAGCAAGATTGCAATGCACTACTGGCAGATGCAGCTACTTGATGGTCACATGTGATAGTTTGCCTCCTTTCCAGGGAATTGAAGAAACCAGAGCTCTAGAGGGGGTAAGTAAAGAAGCTTTTTTTTCTTTTTCACATTGATATCGTTAAAAAAATAGTATTACTCCAGATATATATATATATATATATATATATATATATATATATATATATATTTTTTTTAATGATGCGATAACCCCTTTACATTTATTATATGAAAGTAAAACAAATGTTAACATCAACCATTTAGCCCCATTCAACTGTGGGAATCTCATAGGAATATAATTTATTAAAGAGCAGCAATTCAATGTATGAAGGGATTATAACTTAATTGCACTTTTATTTAAATGAAATATTGGTACAGATAAAGAAACTGTTCTTCCAAAGAATCCTCACTCCCCACACCAGCTGCATGGGGATTAACTGTAATGAATTTATAATCCCATCATTACATGTGAACGTCTTAACATGTACCTGTCTAATCTCTCAATGACATACAAAAATCTTCTTGAATTAATTCTGTACAAAACTGTACATTTTCAAACTACAAAGTATATAGGCTTTTAGATTAAAAGTAAAATCTCCAGTAGATCATAAATTTATATATAAACAGAAAACCTGCACCTCAGTGCCACATGTGAACTCTCAACCAAAGTAAAGCCAGAGGTGACGGTGCCTATGTAAGTAGACAGGTAGGTCGATCGATCAATAGATATTATGACTTATTCTCTTAAAATTAAGGACACAGGTTTCTATTTATAGACTACAAAAATGGGTCAATTAGGTATTCAGTTGACCCACTTAGTTGTACACTAAGTACTATATCTTAGAGAAGTACATAACGCTTTGATGGGAGGATTTGAGGAGATAAAGGTGTTTGTGTTTCACTTTAGACATACAGGTTACTTAAAGGGGTCGTCAGTGACTTATATTAGAGCCAGTTAAAAGACAAAAAAATTAACTTTGTTGGTACTGTAGGCCATGGGTCTAATTTATCTGTGGTAGGTAGATTACGTGGCTCAGACTCGACAAGAAGTATTTCATATACTAAAAAATTTGCTGTTCTCACCACAGAGGAGTGCTTCTGAAACTGTAAGACCAGTCTAACCAATATGTCCTCCTCCTAAGTGTTGGTGAGGCTAAACTTTAGATGCAATTTTCACAGAAGTAATCACAGTACCCTTTCTATGGTTTTGCAAAATAATTAGATCTTTTTGATAAAGAAAAATTTCACAATATTTTTAACTTTGAAATGGACTTCAACCACCACCATCTGGCTGATTAGGCCAAAATGGAAAAACTTAAAAAAAGACTGCTATAGAAGATAGCAATCATTTGTTCTAGCGGACAGGATAACATTACATCAGGTGTATGATTCAATAATTTTGTCAGTAAGGGGTTGTTCACATATCAGTTATTTGATCAGTTATTTCCATCAGTTATTGTCAGCCAAAACCAAGAGTGGTCACTAAACAGAGGTAAGGTATAATGAAAAGATCTGCACCTGTTTGGTGTTTTTGACCCGCGCCTGGTTTTGGCTCACAATAACTGATGGAAATAACTGATCAAATAACTGATATGTGAACAACCCCTAATAGAGGTAAAATAACAAGTGACAGTTGGAAGGCAATATGCTGATCCCACCACCTCAACCTCATCTATCTGTATAATAAGAGAATTCCCTTACCAACTCAGTAATTTCCACTAAATTCAATTTTAAAATCCAGGTATACTTTCAGAGGAAATCAGCCAAGTTGTCATTTTGATGTGACAATACCAATTCTTGTCATCTTTTGTTTTTGACATGGAATACCATATTATTGGTAAGACAAAAATGACATCATGCAGAGATGACAGCTTTACAATTTCATAAAAAGAACTGCATGTGTATGTGTGTTTATAACTAGGTGTGTAAAGGATAAAACTAATCTAAAACATTTGACATTTGAAACACAAAAATCTATTTAGAATCTCTCCTGTCCTAAGATTTTAGATTTGCTTAAAGGGGTTGTCCGAGTTATTTTTTTGTTCTTTATATGTTTCTAACTTGTCAGGTATAACAACTTTCCCATATACTTTGTGTTTCTAAAGCTGCTGGTTTCTCAGAGTTGACTGAGGGTCACATGACCTGTGATGTCACCTTATTTATCTGCTCTGTGATGTTTCGTGTACAAGCCTCAGAGTTCAGATAACAGTCTGTACACGAGACGTCACTGGCCACACCCCCTTTCTTTGCCGGGCTGCTATCTGATCTCTCCTTGGTTTCCTTCAGATAAAACATTAACCCCTTCAGCCAGAACACACTGAGGGCTCAATGCTTTACAACAAACAGTAGCTGCAGCAGTGAGAGGAGACAAATGCTGGGCACAAGAGCTGTAGAGGAATTGTACAAGAACAGGTAGGGAGAAATTCCTGTATGTAATAGCAGTGTCATTGTACAGCTGAGACTTGTAGTCCTACACATACAACATGCTGCTGAGTATTCCAGCAGGCAGACATGTCACTCAGCACTTGTATTCATTCCCTTTGCAGAGAGGGGGGGAGAAGGGGGAGGGGCTGAGATTGTTGTTATTGCATGTAAACAAAGACCAGAAGAGAACCAGGGAAATTAGGAAATATGGATTTTTTTTTGCCTAAAACTTGCTTAACTTAGTTATATATTGCTGCCCATCAGATTTACAGTGCTATATATTTTTTGTCATAACTCGGACAACCCCTTTAAGCACTGACTAAAATAAGTGCTATTGTGGAGTTACACATGTAGAATTAAAAGTTACTGTAACGCCTAACAATGTCATCATTGAAGGAGTTCAAGCTGTAAGCTATAGTTCTATTGATCCCTTGAGGCCCTGTATATATTAGACTACTGCTAGCCCAGTTTCCTACATATCTTTCTGAATCAGATGATTTTAAGCTCTTTTTGAAGCAGACTGATTATGTAGATGATCTACATTCATATGGATGATGCTAGCCTTACTTGAATGCTTCAAAGTATTAGAAGGCCATATCATACATCCCTTAAAACCAAAATGCAGAGAAATATAATAATTTATACCAAAATTTCACAAAGGCACATTTACACTACCTACACACTAATACCCCGAAGGCTAAACAAGCTTATGTGGAAGTGTAACAATTCTTAGACACATTTTTGTTGTGTCAGGCACAATGGTCAGTAGAGTCTGCCAAAAACAGGCATTTTTGGTGGGGCAATAAAGCAAGGAGACCTTTAGCTAATCTGTTTTCATATGTTACCTCTCAAATTGATATTTCAAAAGCATTTACAAAATACTATTCTCCATTGTACACAGCAGCACTTTTTACATAAAGTTCCTGCAAATTAAGCTTGGAACAAAGAGAATTCCTTTCTGCTCCTATAATGGAGTGTGAAATCCCTTTGGTGATAAAAAAATCTACCTTCAAGTAAAACACCAGGTCCTGATGGTCTATCTGGGGAAGATACTTCAATAATCTGTCACTTGTTACCTTCTCCCTATATATAATGAAATATATTATTGGTCTTTATGTTCCTGATTTTCCTGAATTCCGATCAATTTTACTTCCTATGACCCTTTTGTAATCTTACAGGCCAATATCCCTTCTAAGCCAAGTAAATAAAACCTTGACTAAAATGATTGCTAATCATTTACAAACCGTACTCCCATCTTTAATTTATACAATACATCTATGGGAGAAACTGACTTTATCTGTAATGACTGTAGGTAGGGACAGATGTGGACAGTGATCCCTGACACAGAACCCAGCCAGCTTTCCCTACTTACTTGCTGTGCAAGCCCTAGAGAGCAAGACCGCAACTGGTCGACAGCCCCTGTGTAACTTACTTGTTCAGACAAACACCAATAGACAAAACAACACATAAACAGGGTCGCATGAAAATGGGTCAGAATCAGACAGGCTACGCAGTACCAAACGTGAGACAGAAAGTGGTCAGAAAACAAAACGAGATCAGAACTAGACAGACAACGCAGTACCAAATGAGACATAGAGAGTAGTCAGAAGACAATCCGGGGTCAGAGGTATGAGCAATCCAATGAGTACAGGAGCCAGGAACGCAGCTAGTGAGTCAGAGACTATCACGGGCACTGGTGTATGGCCAGAAAGGGGTTTAAACAGAGCACCGAGTTCCAGGGCCATTGCACTTCATTAGTCAGAAACACTAGCATACAGTAATAGAGCAGCTGAGCAATCAGCCCACTGCTAATCTCCTCCAGCATACTCCCGCTGTCGGGAGAACCGGAAGCGGTTAGACAGGTTTGTGACATTATCACTTTCAGGTAGAGCAAACAATAAAAATGGTTATCTTTCATAAACCCAAACCCTGAAAAAATATAAATCATACAAATACATGTAATCCATAGTGTACACTTAACTATGTCTACAAGGTGCTCCCCAATCTGCTGTTATAAGCACTATGGGGAGCCCCTTGTAGAGAATATTGAAGAGAATAGGGCCCAATACTAGTGACAGTGACCCAATCTGAGGGTGTACCTTTATTAACTACCCTCTGTTTTCTGTCACTGAGCCAGTTACTTACCTACATACAGACATTTTCTCCCAGACCAAGCATTCTCATTTTATATACCAACCTTTTATGCGGTACAGTGTCAAATGCTTTGAAGAAGTCCAGATATACGACATCCATTGATTCTCCGCGGTCAAGTCTAGAACTTGCCTCCTCATAGAAACTGATTAAATTAATTTGACATGACCGATCCCTCATGAAGCCATGCTGATCTGGCGTTATGTGCTTATTTTCATTGAGGTATTCTAAGATAGCATCTTTTAGAAAACCTTTAAACAGTTTACCCACGACAGATGTTAAACTTACCGGCCTATAGTTTCCAGGCTCTGTTCTTGACCCCTTTTTGAATATTGGCACCACATTTGCTATGCGCCAATACTGTGAAACACTCTTATAGAGTCCTTAAATATCTGAAATACGGGTCTGGCTATGACATTACTTCATTCTCTTAGGATATGTGGGTGTGTGCCATCTGGTCGGCGATTTGTCTATTGCTGCACTTCTTCGAGGATCAGACAGGCCACTTTTAATGGGGAATTTACGGTTACTTTCTGTATTTCATCTGACAGTTTTGATATTCACATTTTGGAAAATCAAGTAAGAATATGTTTTTTTAAATTTGTGTTTATTTATTGAACATGAGAACCCCTTATTTCCAATGACAGAAGAAACATTTGACAAAAAAAAAGAAAAAAAGATAACCCCCTTCAGTTGTTGTGGTGGCCTAAAAGGGATTGATTATGTACTTCTGGGAAAGTTTCACCTCACAATGCAGCTAGCAAATGTGTTGAAATACAGTAATAGGATTATATATTATATATCGGAGTGGAATTATGCCCTGACCAACAAACATCATATTGAGACATGTTTTAGAAATTAATGAAGCTTTTTAGAGGAGATTTAGAAGAAAAAATGGTATATACATATGTGTGCCTAATTTAAAGGCTACAAACACCTTCAAGGGCATATTTTATGATTGCCTCTCATTCATGTTGGGCTAAAAATAATTTAAATGAGGCTGACTGCAAGCCATTATGGGGAAGCCCATCGGCCCAGGGCTCCTTCCAAGGTCATATGATCCTCCCTCTTAATCTTCTCTGTCTTTTGATCTGTAAAATGATGGGTAAAATTTTCTTATTTTGGGGAAATTCGTAACTAATTCGATTTGTGTAGAATTCATTCACCCATCTCTAATTCTAACAAGTATTTAGTTTTAGGACAAAATCAAATTTGCTGGTAATTTAGAAATGTTCTGGTTGATGTAATCCACTTCTCAGTCAGTCCCATAAAATAAATAAGCAGCACAAAATTATCTCATTAGCAATGCAATACATAGAAAACATTTTCTGCTATGCTCTATGTATATAGACACCAAGAAACAACTTGTGATAAGGCCTAACATAATCTTTAGTCAACTAGAACAGTCATTCAACAGGCCTGCCTGTCGTAATGTGCTTAGGAAGGAGAGGAAGCATATTTAGCTAGACACCTTTCCTCTACAGCGCGTACATTCGTCAAATGTGAACTGATTTCTCTGTCCATTTTAAATTTCCTGTTTCCCTCCTTATGTTTCTCCTGCTTCTCTGCGTAGCAATCTGTGGGATTCTTATGTAAAGGCGGGTGGGTTCTTCCTGCTCGGGAAAACTGAAGCTAACAGCTGCAATAATAAAAAGATTGTACAAAAACCACATTAACACAGAATGGTACATGCTTAGATCATAATTTAATAGCCCCATAGTATTTATTTCTCTGAATATACTAATGGCTCTGTGTTTTCCATTTATTGATATTCTTAAGGCGCATTTCCAGAAATTTCAACAGAAATCTGGAAATTTCTTTTGAAGATGACTGCTATATTTCTATTGAAATCCAAGTAACAGGAAAAGCTGATTATATCCTCCCTTACTGCCAACAACATTACCCAGCATTCACTGTTTTTGCCTTAGATCACTGATACCAGGTAATACTTCAGACTTAGCTTGATTCTGTATAATTTTAGGCTAACAAATTAAAGAGGACCTGTAAACTCTCTTGTCATGTACTGTATGTTTTAAGATCCCTTTAGACGGGAGGATACAGCAGGCGATTCTCGTGAAGGAAATGTTCCTGCTCATCACTGGAGGAGACCGCTGTGCTTACATGCAGCAATAACCTCTACAGTACGGGGAGGAGTGATTGCTAATACCCCCCGATACAGCCTCAGAAGCAGAGTGTGTTTACACAGCATGATCTGCTGCCGGCAAAGAATTTTTGTGTCTGTACAAATGGTACAAACAGCCTCCCTAGCGTCACCAGCGATACTAGGGAGGCTCGTCCCCGTTCCTGCCTGCCATTGGCTGCTCACCCAGTCACCGGATGTTTTCATCCCTGCACGGGGAGAAGCAGCAGCGGCAGTACGGGGACAAGGAGAGGCGCAGGGAGCAGGGATCCAGGTAAGTATAATCACTGTGAGGGATCCGGCACATGAAGGGGACTTTATATAGTTTCGGATAACCCCTTTAAGGGCCGGCGCGCGTCCCTTCCTGTGATTTAAAGATTTCACACATGTGACCAATCCCGGCCATCCTGCACCTATATAAGGGGTCCAGTCCTCTTCCCAGGTGCCTGAGTGTCAAAGAACCTTGTGTCCTGCAAAGGTTGCCATTGTTTGTATCTGTCTTCCTACATTCCTGACCCATGCTTGCATTCTGGACTTTGTTTCCTGTTTCATCCTTATCTGCCCAGTCTCATCTATCCTGTTGCTGACCAGAATTGCCTGACCTGGGCCTAAGCCACCTGCCCTGACCCTTTGATTTATCAGAACTAAACTAAATGAACATGATTTCTGTTGCTACTTAAAGGGGTATTCCCATCTCACAAATGTAGTTTGTATAGTTAGATATAGCCATACCAATATTATTACTAATAGAATGTATTTATATAAAATGTACCGTTTAGAAGATTTGACTATTTGTATATCCATTGTCCCACACACATCAGTCAGGCCGTTGCCCCTAGTTACGGCCACCGCGGCCATGTAGTAGTGGTGGCCGGCTTGCTCTTGTTCTAACCCGCTCTGAGGTAACTGCTGTATTGTGAACGCACATTATATGAGCCTGTGGAGACATATCTTAGGGTTGTAGCATTTTTGTCTGCGCTTCCAAAACGCAGAGAAACGGATCCTGTTCCAAGATCAATTCATCTCTATGGAGAAGGATCCGTTTATAAAGTCTGCGTTTTGGACAGATCCTGACCATTGCATTGTGGACTGGTAGCGTCCAAAACACTGATGTGAAAGTACCCTAAGATGTGTCTCCTCATGCTCATATAATGTGTGTTCACAATACAGCAGTTACCTCAGAGCGGGTTTGAACAAGAATAAGCTGGCCACCACTACTACATGGCCGCGGTGGTCGTAACTAGGGGCAACGGCCTGACTGATGTGTGTGGGACAATGGATATACAAATAGGAAAATCTTCTAAACGGTACATTTTATATAAATACATTCTATTAGTAATAATATTGGTATGGCTATATCTAACTATACAAACTACATTTGTGAGATGGGAATACCCCTTTAAGCTTTGGATGCAACAGTACTGTCTGATTTGCAATGTTGTAAGATCTTGGTGTTAAGTAAAAATGTACCAAATTAAAAAATGCCTAATACAGGTTGTAAAAGTAACAAGGTCATTTTTTACTCATATGAAGTGTATTTAAATTATACAGCGTCTCAGCCATCAATGTAATGCTAAAAATGCTGTCTTACAAATTCCTACAATTTACAACTGTAAATAATTAGTTCTCTATTAGAGATGAGCGAGCATACTCGTCCGAGCTTGGTGCTCGTTCGAGTATTAGGGTACTCGTAAGTGCTCGCTGCTCGGACGAGTATCTCGCCATGCTCGAGGAAATGGCAACTTCCGCATCGTGCTTTTTTGGCGCCTAAAAACACAGCCAATCACAAGCCAGGAGACTCTGCGTACCACCCAGCATCACGTGGGGCCCTTATATGTCGATAGCAGGGGTTGGCTGGCCTGATCAGGTGACCCTGGAATATACTACCGACTGGCCGCGGTGCTCGGCTCAGATGCCGTCTGGATGTCGTTAGGGATAGAGCTGCTGCCTTTCAGGGACAGTGTTAGGGCCTGCATTTAGTTGTCTGTTAGGCAGGGATCACCCACAAAGAACCCAACAGCCCTTCTAAGGGCTAGAAGACATTTTATTTATTTTTTTTTGTCACTTGGCTGGCTGGCACTAGTAGTGCAGCTATCGCCATATCTAACCCTGTTTTTTTTTATTGTTCTATCTCAGTGATACAAATCCATTGCACACAGCACTGTGGAACCATTCTGTGTGTCACAGTTCAGCACTGACTCACTCCAATCCATATATACTGTCCATGTGACACTTTCTGTACGTCACAGAATACAACCAAGTCATTTGCTACCAATATCATCTACAGCTTGATCCAGAAAACTCTCTGTGCGACATTTGTCTGGGTCGTAGACTAAATAGCCACCGTTAACAGGGTGTCAGTCAGTTCTACCATATTTCCTGCACGTCACGTTCCCAAAAAAACAAAATATAAAAAAAAAAATTTTTTTTTCAGTTGTTTTAGCTCAGTGATACAAATCCATTTTACTCAGCTGCGTGTAACCTTTCTGTGTGTCACAGTTCAGCACATTCGCTCCCATCCGTATATACTGTCCAGGTGACACTTTCTGTACGTCACACAATACAACCAAGTCATTTGCTACCAATATTGTCTACCGCTTGATGCAGAAAACTCTCTGTGCGACATTTGTCTGGGTCGCAGACTAAATAGCCACCGTTAACAGGGTGTCAGTCAGTCCTACCATAGTTCCTGCACGTTACGTTCCCAAAAAAACAAAATTGTAAAAAAAATATAAAAAAACAAATATAAAAAAAATAATTATTTTTTCAGTTGTTTTAGCTCAGTGATACAAATCCATTTTACTCAGCTTTGTGTAACCTTTTTGTGTGTCACAGTTCAGCACATTCGCTCCCATCCGTATATACTGTCCAGGTGACACTTTCTGTACGTCACACAATACAACCAGGTCATTTGCTACCAATATCATCTACCGCTTGATCCAGAAAACTCTCTGTGCGACATTTCTCTGGGTCGCAGACTAAATAGCCACCGTTAACAGGGTGTCAGTCAGTTCTACCATATTTCCTGCACGTCACGTTCCCAAAAAAACAAAATATAAAAAAAAAAATTATTTTTTCAGTTGTTTTAGCTCAGTGATACAAATCCATTTTACTCAGCTGCGTGTAACCTTTCTGTGTGTCACAGTTCAGCACATTCGCTCCCATCCGTATATACTGTCCAGGTGACACTTTCTGTACGTCACACAAATACAACCAAGTCATTTGCTACCAACATCATCTACCACTTGATCCAGAAAACTCTCTGTGCGACATTTGTCTGGGTCGCAGACTAAATAGCCACCGTTAACAGGGTGTCAGTCAGTCCTACCATAGTTCCTGCACGTTACGTTCTCAAAAAAACAAAATATAAAAAAAAAAATTATTTTTTCAGTTGTTTTAGCTCAGTGATACAAATCCATTTTACTCAGCTGCGTGTAACCTTTGTGTGTCACAGTTCAGCACACTCGCTCCAATCCGTATAATCTGTCCAAGTGACACTTTCTGTACGTCACTTAATTCTACCGGACTTAATTATTTTTTTTTTTTATCATACACCTATATACAAAAAATGTTGAACCCCAGGGCTAAGGGTCGAGGGCGTGGGCGTGGGCATTCAATTACTGTAGGGGGCAGAGGCCGTGGTCCTGGGCAGGGTGAGACAGTACCCGCTGATGAGGGAGCAGGGGAACGCCGCAGAGCTACACTCCCTAGCTTCATGTCTCAACTTACAGGGACACGTGGTAGAGGACTGTTGAAACCACAACAGTGCGAACAGCTGATCTCGTGGATTGGGGACAATGCTTCAAGTAATTTGTCCACCAGTCAGTCTTTCACGCAGTCCACCCACGTTACCCAAGGGAGCACTCCTATGGCTCCTCCACCTCAACCTCCTTCCCCCCAGTCTGCCCCCTCCCAGGAAAATTCGGAATGTGATCCGGCATACTCTCAGGAACTGTTTTCTGGACCCTTCCCAGAGTCACAACCACTTCTCAGGTTGCTGCTGACCTCGTTCCCGATGCCCAAGTTTTCCAACTGTCGCAGTCTGTGGGTGATGATGATGACAATGTTGAGTTAGTGGAAGAAGTTTGTAAAGAGCTGTCAGACGATGAGGAGACACGGTTGTCAGACAGTGGTGAAGTTGTTGTTAGGGGAGGAATTCCGAGGAGGGAGCAGACTGAGGAATCGGAGGATGACGAGGTGACTGACCCAAGCTGGGTTGATATGCCGAGTGAAGACAGTGCTTCTGAGGCGGAGGCGAGTGCTGCACCAGAACAGGTTGTAAGAGGCAGTGGTGTGGCCAGAGGGAGAAGCAGGGCCAGAGCTGGTGCATCATCAGCAACTGTTTCACGTAGTGAAGCTCCCGTGGCGAGGCCTAGATGTTCGCAAGTCTGGAGGTTCTTTAAAGAAAGTGAGGATGACTGACGGACTGTGGTGTGCAACCTGTGCCACACCAGGATCAGCAGGGGTGCCACCACTACTAGCCTAACCACCACCAGCATGCGCAGGCATATGAGTGCTAAACACCCCACTCAATGGAACCAAGGCCGTTCACCACCTCCTGCGGGTCACACCACTGCTCCTTCCCCTGTGTCACTCGCTGCCTCTGCTAGTCAACCCCCCGCGTCACTCGCTGCCTCTGCTAGTCAACCCCCTGCCCAGGACCCCGGCACGAGCGCCTCCCGCCGGAAAACCACACCTTCGCCTCCACGATCCTCCACAGTGTCCACCAACGTGTCCCAGCGCAGCGTTCAGCTGTCTTTACAGCAGACGCTGGAGCGCAAGAGGAAATACAGTTCCACCCACCCACATGCCCAAGCCCTCAACGTCCACATCTCCAAATTGCTTAGCCTGGAGATGCTGCCCTATAGGCTGGTAGAGACCGAGGCCTTTCGAAATCTCATGGCGGTGGCTGCCCCTCGGTATTCCGTCCCCAGCCACCACTATTTTTTCCCGATGTGCCGTCCCAGCCCTACACCAGCACGTGTCACAGAACATCATCCGTGCCCTGACCAACGCAGTTAGTGATAAGGTCCACCTAACCACGGACACGTGGACAAGTGCTGCCGGGCAGGGACACTATATCTCACTGACGGCACATTGGGTTAACTTGGTGGAGGCTGGGACCGAGACTGACCCTGGGGCCGCTCATGTACTGCCCACACCGAGGATTGCGGGGCCTACCTCGGTCACGGTCTCTCAGACGTACTATGCCTCCTCCTCCTCCAAACCCTCCTCCTCCTCCACCGAATTACCATCCATGGGCACGGCGCCTTCAGTCGGTATCTCTAGGCGCAGCAGCAGTGCTGTGGGTAAGCGCCAGCAGGCTGTGCTCAAACTGCTGAGCTTAGGTGACAAAAGGCACACCGCCCAAGAGCTGTTACAGGGCATCACGGCGCAGACCAATCTGTGGCTGGCACCGCTGAACCTCAAGCCAGGCATGGTTGTGTGTGACAACGGGCGTAACCTGGTGGCGGCTCTGCAACTCGGCAGACTGACACATGTGCCATGCCTGGCCCACGTGTTCAACCTAATTGTTTAACGGTTCCTCAAGACATACCCCAATCTGTCTGATTTGCTCACCAAGGTGCGCCGAATCTGTGCGCATTTCCGAAAGTCGAGCACAGATGCTGCCACTCTCAGGGCAGCGCAGCGCCGCCTACAACTGCCCGCTCACCGACTGTCGTGCGACGTGCCCACGAGATGGAATTCCACATTAAACATGTTATCCAGAGTTTAACAGCAGCGCAGAGCGATTGTAGACTGCCAGATGTCATCTTCCACCAGAACTGGTAGTCAGGTCTCTCAGATTCCTCAAGTCTAAAATGAGGAGTGGACGTGGATGTCTGATATCTGCCAGGTGTTGAGCAACTTTGAGGAGTCAACACAGATGGTTAGTGGCGATGCCGCCATTATCAGCCTCACCATCCCGCTGCTTTGCCTGTTGAAAAAATCACTGCTCAGCATCAAGTCGGATGCTTTGCGCTTGTCACAAGAGACGGTGGAGGAATATACGTCGCTTGATAGCCAGAGCACCCTCCGGTCTGTTTCTCAGCGTGTATCGGAGGAGGGGGATGAGGATGAGGAGGAAGAGGAGGAGAATGTCGGCGAGACAGTAGAGGGTACCAGTGCTCAGTCCTTAACTCTTGAGCGTGTATGGGCTGAAGAGGAGGACTTGGAGGAGGAGGAGGAGGAGGAAATGGAGAGTCAGGTCAGTGAGGAGAGGGAATTCTTGCGTGTTGGGACTCTGGCGCACATGGCAGACTTCATGTTAGGCTGCCTATCCCGTGACCCTCGCGTTAGAAGAATTTTTTCCAACACCGATTACTGGGTGTTCACTCTCCTGGACCCACGGTACAAGCAGAACCTTTCCACTCTCATCCCTGCAGAGGAAAGGAGTATGAGAGTGAATAGGTATCAACAGGCCCTGGTGCACAAGCTGAAACAATTCTTCCCATCTGACGCCGCTAGCGGCAGAGGGCATGGTTCTGTGGGCCAAGTAGCGGGGGAGAGGAGGTGAGCAGGCAGCTTGTCCAGCACTGGCAGGGGAACGCTCTCCAAGGCCTTTGCCAGTTTTATGTCACCCCAGCAAGACACTGTCACCTGTCCCCAGTCTAGGCAGAGTAGGGGGGAGCTGTACAGAAAGATGGTGAGGGAGTACCTAGCTTACCATACCAACGTCCGTAGCGATCACTCTGCTCCATACAACTACTGGGTTTCAAAGATGGACACGTGGCCTGAACTGGCGCTGTACGCCTTGGAGGTGCTGGCCTGCCCTGCCGCTAGTGTGCTGTCAGAGCGGGTATTCAGTGCAGCTGGTGGCGTCATCACCGATAAGCGTACACGCCTGTCAACTGACAGCGCTGACAGGCTGACGCTTATTAAAATGAACAAAGCCTGGATTTCACCGGAATTCAAATCTCCTCCGGGGAAAGCAGCTAAAGATTTAAATAACTTATGTATCCGATTCCTCTTCTCTACTCCTCTTCTCTACTCCTCCTCCTCCTCCATATCGTCTTTGCCTAACGCTGACCCAAAAAACGCCATTTTTTAGAGGTCCAACTGGCACTCTTTTAGCACAATTTTTCAGGAGGGCCCCCTACAGGCCCTCTCTTCAAACAATTTTTCAGGAGGGCCCCCTACAGGCCCTCTATTCAAACAATTTTTCCGGAGGTCCACCTACAGGCCCTCTATTCAAACAATTTTTCCAGAGTTCCACCTACAGGCCCTCTCTTCAAACAATTTTTCAAGAGGGCCCCCTACAGGCCCTCTATTCAAACAATTTTTCCGGAGGTCCACCTACAGGCCCTCTCTCCAATTCCAGTTCCAAGTTTTATTTGCGCATACTGCTTACATTTTTATTTTTGGGATAGGTGTGAAAAATAATATTACTTGCGAATCTATATTGCCCAACATTGGATACGGTAGCAAGTAGAAGACCAAACACATGCTGCTCACAGGGTTCCGCAAATTCCTGGTCCACCCGCAAATTCCTTGTCCACAATGTCAAGGAGGACGAGGTTCTGTGGATGAGCAACAAGTCCTTCTGTACTGAAATCGCCGACAAAGTCTCCATCTAAGAACACACAGACCATTGTGGAGAGAGCGGCACAGCTCGCCATCAAAGTGAGGAACCCCAACGCCAGACTGCGCAGAGAAGATAACGAATAAATATCTCTGTGGTTATTTTTGCTAAATAAAAGTTAACTAAACCCCCCAAAAAATTCATCTGTTCCTGTGCCTGATCCACCCAAGTTGAATCTGTCCCATCATGAGAAATTCCCCCCCAAGGAGTCCCCACTGTAACTTGCTTCCCATACAACTACCTCACCCCCCGACACCTGTGTCTCGCCATTGTCCACCACCTCCTCAGACAACACTGGTAAATCCCCACTGTCAGCACACGGAAACAGCAAAAGGTCTTGCAAATTGGGGCAGAGAATGTTCTGGGCTAGCACATCAGGGAAGGGGTGACTATGGGGTTCCAGGGAGTACGTGACCACATGCAATATCCATTTAAAAGTCATGCCGCACTTGATCTAGCTCATAATTGACAATTGTACCGGTTGATTCTAAATTTTTAAGTTGGGGTCCTGCGTCGTCATTCTAACTCCATCCGGCTGTTGTCACCACCACACACGCTAGCCCCAGGGGGCACTCCCCTGGCTCTTCCAGCTCAACCTCCTTCCCCCCAGCCTGCCCCCCCCACCTACAGGCCCTCTCTCCAAACAATTTACGTCTTTGTCCTATCTTTCTCTCTCTCCAAACCATTTTTCCGGATAGCTGCCATATACGGTTTTAAACTGAGTAGTATACATACCACAGTTGATCAATCTCATAATTTACGACTGTACCGGTTGATGCTAAATTTTTAAGTTGGGGTCCTGCGTCGTCATTCTAAATCCATGTTTGTTTTTGTTCTTCTTTTATCTGCCTCATGACCTGTGATAGGCAGAGCATGGACACTCCCCTGGCCAGAGCAAGCTCTTTTTCCGTTTTCCGTGTTCGAAAAATCCATTAAATATAGGGTCCCAAGATAGGGGACATATATGGTATTAAACTGAGAAGAATCGATACCATACGGGTTAAAGCAACAGTTTTTCCAAATCCATTCCGGCTGTTGTCACCACCACACACGCTAGCCCAGGGGGCACTCCTCTGGCTCTTCCAGCTCAACCTCCTTCCCCCCAGCCTGCCTCCCACCTACAGGCCCTCTCTACAAACAATTTACCCGGATAGGGGACGTATTAGATATTGTACTGATTCTGAATTGCCTCCTGCGATAGATGGGAATCAAACCCAGATCAAATGCTTGGGAAGTAGCTATGCTCACCACTATACCACCAGCAGGCACAGCAACTGATAAGATCAGATACTAAACTTGATTTCAGCTGCAGTGCCAGCATGAGCAGTGGTGTCACCTGCAGGCGGTTTTGGACCTTCGTTGCACCTAGTTGGGTGCTTCCCTAACATGTGATGGGTATTTGCCTCGCCTTTCTTGGTCTGGGTGAGCACAATTGCCATGAGGGTAACCACCAGGCTGTTGCCTGAGAATTTGGGGTAATGGTGGGATTAGGCAGCCTCAGAGGCATCCATGCATGCTGCCCCTGCTGTTTCCTGTCCATTTCCGTGGTGTTTCCATCATTTTCTGATGTTTCCAGGTTTTCACCCAGCCTTCCCTAGGCAGAGCCTTGGTCCCCCGCAAAAATGCTCGAGTCTCCCATTGACTTCAATGGGGTTCGTTATTCGAAACGAGCACCCGAGCATCGGGAAAAGTTTGTCTCGAATAACGAGCACCCGAGCATTTTAGTGCTCGCTCATCTCTATTCTCTATATATAGTTTGTATTACACTTACCTAATAAATTCCATAAGAAACATAGGCGATCATGTTTTACACGTAATGTTAGTTATTAATGACTAACCCGTTCTTTAGAAACTGGTTTGTGTGTCACACAACAGCAATCCAAGAGATGTTTGGGAAGACATGGCTTATTTTCATTTGATTCCTCAGAATGAAATGTCCAGCCATCAACTTGCACTACCCACAGACTGCCCATATGAGTCATGAGTTTTGTATACTGTAGAAAGCTTCCCGTAGTCACGCAACTCTGTTTAATGACACAGATAATGTCTTCTAACTTTTGTTTTGAGGGAGTCTAAAGTGATCATTGGGTGATTAATCATCCAGACTTGTGTCAGTTAACAAGAGCTCAACTTTTATGTCTGGTGTGACACAAGAAAGGCAGTGTCATGTAACACAGATTAGAGTCCTTGGTTCATATGTTTGTAAAGTAATGCTATCCAGTCTGCACAAATACTGTAAATGTAAGGCTACTTTCACACTAGCGTTATGGAATTCCGGTATTGAGCTCCGTCATAGGGGCTCAATACCGGAATAAAACGCTTCCGTTTTGTCCCCATTCATTGTCAATGGGGACAAAACTGAACTGAAGACAACGGAATGCTCCTGAAAGCATTCCGTTCAGTCTTCAGACCGGAGAGCAAACCGCAACATGTTGCGGTTTGCTCTCCGTACTAGTTATCCGCACCTAAACGGATCCGGAATGACCCCCAATGCAAGTCAATGGGGACGGATCCGTTAGGTGTGGACACACTTGTAAACGGATCCGTCCTCCATTGACTTTCAATAGAGGTTATTCCGGATCCGTTTAAACGCTAATACAACCGGATCCGGAATTACGGATCCACAAGGTTGTATTACTCAGTACGGATCCGGCGGGTGAAGGGACCCGCCGGATCCGTACTAACGCTAGTGTGAAAGAGGCCTAAGAGTAGAATCTGAGACCATGACATCCAGCTGCGGTAGCTTTTATCCTATCCAATATATGGCCCACTAAAATATCTACCATTAAAGGGACATTCAGGCACTAGGAGATGACAGTTAGTATCCTCTGTTCAGGGGATTAACCATAGACCTTACAAGGAAATTTCCTGGTGGCCCATTGTCCCAGGGGACCACCGAAGTCCTCCTCTCTGCCGCTGGCCAGGTACATAGTGACCTCTCAACTTTAACGCTATGAGAATCAGGTACTCATGTACCCGGCCAGCGATTATACGTGTCCTCCTTAATTCAACTGCTAAGCCCCTTGCCCCATATCTTAATCAGAGACAACAGGAGGTGGAGGACAGAAAATGGCAGCTATTGATGGCCCCCACAGAGAACAGCTTTTGGGGCAATGTATTGTCCTGCACTGTGGTATATTGTTCTGCTGGGACTGTGTATTGCGCTATGATATTTCTGAGCCCTCTACTTGTGTTGCCCCACCTTCTGTCAATTTGGACCCCCCTAAAACATGGGGCCCCATTTAGCTTCTTTTTCCAGGGCCACTTGAAGTTCTCAGTCCTCCCCTGCCTCTGTTCTAGCGATTGATGGGATCTTATATGTCCTACTAATCTAGAGAACCACTTTATGGCCTCATGCACACAACCATATTTTTGGATCACACATGATCCACATTTTTGGCAGATCGCACGCAGACCTATTCATTTTAATGGGGCCGCAAAAATGCAGACAGCTCATGGATGTTATCAATGTGCTGTCTGCATCCGTGCGTCCATTCCTCAAATTATAGAACATGTCCTATTTTTGTCTATTTTGTGGACAAGAATAGGCATTTCTATAGTAGGGACATATGGCCAGTATCCATATTTTGCAGATCAACAGTTTGCAGACTGCAAAACACATACAGTAGTGTGTAGCCCTAGTGAGGTGGTCAAGGATTTTTGTATTTTTTTTAATTAATTACAACCAGAAAAAATTATTTTATGAATGCTCACCACATCCATTGGAAGATTGCTCCACATCTATCTATCTATCTATCTATCTATCTATCTATCTATCTATCTATCTATCTATCTATCTATCTATGTTTTTATTTAAAGGCAGACCATTTCATATCATTATCATTACCAGTAAACTGCTGAGGACAGTAATTAGCTGCAGCAATCACATGTCGTATACCAGCTTATCATCACTGCAGTCTGTAAACAAGCAGTTGTAGGAGGACTGGACCAGCACCACAGTGAATGGTGAGTACAGCATCATTTTTTAAACGTTTTTTAATTAGCTACACTTAAAGGGCTTGTCTGCCTTTTAATATTGATGACCTATCCTCAGGTCATCAATATCAGATCGGTCTGGGGACCGACTCCCAGCACCTCCACTGATCAGCTGTTTTCTGAGAAGGCAGCGTTGCCTTCTCTGCTCTTATTACCTGCTCTGTAGTATTCACTTAAACAGACGGAGCCGTCTCATAGAAGTGAATGGGGACGCCATACTTGTAATTACACCTGCTCACCACTGCAATTACTGCAGGTAACAGCATACAAGTGCTGCCTTCTCTTCAAACCAGGAGTTGGACCTCCAGCCATTAGATATGACTTGGGGCTGGGGCAGCATAATGTGACCCCTGTCCAATCTAGATGTTGACAAGCAGGAAGCAGAGCACAGTGGACCAAAGGTCTGGCTAGGGGGAGAAATCTTTCCAAAAATGCATCAAAGGTGTACAATCCCTTTAAATCTGGCAATTATGCAATAATAAGGGACAAAGGAGACAAATACTTGTACACTTCAGTATGTTTTTACATTAATCTGAATCATAATGAGTGATTTATCTATGAACCACAGCTGGGGCGGACTGGGAACCTAAAGTGGCCCTGGAAAAAAAATAAATCTTAAAAGTGGCCCCATGGTGTATTTACAGAAGGCGAGGAAACACAAATATGCGGGGTCAGCAATACCATAGTGCAAAATACTGTCCCATCAGAACTGTATACCTCAGAGCAGCACAATCTACTGCCCCAAAAGCTATCCCTCTGTGTTGGCCATCAATAGCTCCCATTTTCTGCCCTCCTCCTCCAGTTCTCTCAGTTTAAGATATGGAGCATATCTTAGGAGGCTTAGGAGATGAGATGTGGGCCACAGAAGTTAAATTCAGGATGACTTGTATGGTCACTAACTGGGTACTTGAGTACCTGATTCTCCCAGCCTTAATTACCCCCGAGATCTCATTATGTACTCGGCCAGTGGCAGACAGCAGGGCTTGGGTGGACCCCTGGACATCGGCCTCTCAGGAAATTTCCCTGTAAGGTCTTGGCCAATCTGCTCTTGAACCACAGTGTTTTTACAGTTATTTACAGTTTTCTAAGGTGTACACACACTTGACCACCAAGAAGGAGTTAATGTGTTCTAAAAAAACGTCAATACATTAGTTTCTAGGGAATTTTACCAACAGGGCGAATATTAAAAAAGGGCCCCCCGCCACATCAAATAACACTGACTTAAAGGGTTATTCCCATCTTAGACAATGGGGGCATATCGCTAGGATATGCCCCTATCGTTTGATAGGTGCGGATCCCACCTCTGGGACCCACACCTCTACAAAGAACGGAGGGCGCACTGCGCATTTGCAGCCATCCTCAATTCATTTCTATGGGGCCGCTGAAAATAGCTATTTCAGCGGCCCCATATTTCTGTCGGATCCATAGAAATGAATGGGAGCGGTCCGTTCTCGATATAGGTGTGGGTCCCAGTGGTGGGACCCGCACCTATCAGACAATTGGGGCATATCCTAGCGATGTGCGCTATTGTCTATGATGGGAATACCCCTTTATACAATGATTTTATGTGGTGTGGATGGATCAGTCTGTGGAAACCGCATGCAAATTGCAGTCCGAATTAATGGAACGACTGGGCAACAGCCGTATGCATGAGTCCTAATACAGTACAAGCAATGTGTATGAGATTAGATAAATCTCATTCATGTACACTTTGCTTCTGGTACTGTATGTTGGAGGGGCTGAAGGGAGGGAGGAGTAATGTGATTTACATAGGGCTGCATCTAATTCACATCTAACACATCTAATATATAAAGCTGAGTGTATGTATGTGTGTGTGTGTGTATATATCCGCTAAAGGAATCCGCACCGTCGCAGCTACAATCACGAAATTTGGCACACAGTAGAGATGAGCGAATCTATTCGCCGATTCGTATCGAATCTTGGAAATTTTCAGCTGCGAAGCGAATCCAAATTTCTTTGGATTCGCTTCGTATTATTCGTAAATCTTCACAAAATTTTACACGCTAATGATACATACGATACGTATGAAACGCAAGAAACGTACGCATTCTGCGTGAGGCGGGACAATGACGATACGCCTACGCAAGAGCGGGAAAGTGAAGATACGTCCCCCTCCGAACTGGAAAAAACCAGCCCGGCCCACCGGGATCTAACTGTTTTGCACGTATAGGGAGTGAAGACTCCTCCCTCAGTGCTCCACCCTCCGCTGAAGTCTGAATCAGTTTAGACCAGCGCTGACCTCAGAGCAAGAGGCAAGCATCATGGCTAAAAAACACTGCGTCCAAATTGGAACGAGATGTATTCTGGAGACAACTTACCTGAACCACCACCAGCTCAAGACATCAGGGTGTCACAAGTCTGCTTTGGCTCCTGCGGCTGGAACGTCTGCTTTGGCTCCTGCGGCTGGAACGTCTGCTTTGGCTCCTGCGGCTGGAACGTCTGCTTTGGCTCCTGCAGCTGGAAAGTCTTCTTTGGCTCGTGTGGCGGAGGCGGCTGGAGCGTCCACTTCGCTGCCTAGGAGGAGATCCACCCCTTCCATACACCAGAACCCAATTGTTCCACCATCTGTGACGGCCCATGCATAGACCCTCTGGGACTATAAAACCGAAGTGGAGGACTGGGTCATACAGGTACTCGACCACCCTAGGCCGGGAGATCCTTAATTGGAACGGAGAAAGGGAACTGTGATCTGGTTTTCCGTTGGGAGAGGGTCTGGCTTTCTCCAGGATAATGAGGATGGAAAGGTGTATTTTGTGTGCCGCAGGTCGGTGAAACAGCCATACCTGCCACAACATCGGCATAGCCTGTACATGGGGGATCAGGTGGAGTATACCCCCATGGCGTCCCTGAAAGGCCCATTTGCGACCGAGGTTACCCTCCTTTCAAAGCCTCTGGTGCCTGCAACGGAACCAGAAGTGTGGCCGGATGAACCACCAGGTCCAGGACGCTTGCGCTGCCTGCAGGAGTTCCCAGATGGTGTCCTCTGGTTCAGGGAAAAGCAGCAGCCGCAGCCTCAGCCGGAGCCTCTGATTCCTGGACTGCCAGCACCACCACCACCACCACAGTCCTTACAGCTGGGTCATCTGACCACGTTATCGTTCACCTTCCAATCCACGGTGGTCCACCAATACCAGCTGCCGTGGAAGATGAAGCCAGCAGCACTGGGGCTTCTTTCCTGGATGCAACCTTTCTGGAACGTGCGTCACCACCACCCGGACCCGGTCAAGTCCAGCTTCAGGAAGAAGAGGGCACTGGAGTTCCACCACCGCAGCGAGCATGGCCTACAAGAGGCAGGAGCGTCCTCTGATGCCTGAGCGACTTCAGGTCGCTCATATGAGGAACCCAACTACTGGCAGTGTCAAGGACACTGCAGGAGGACCTATGGGAGCCACACCATGGACTGCACCTGACGGGTGAGATGTTGGCAGTTGTTTTTGTTTAGTTTTTGCCCCCGTTTGACTCTCACCCAGATGGGCATGGCTGTCAGGACTCCCCCCATTCTGCAGAAATTTCCCTGTTGCGCCGAAGTGCGCCTATTTTCCTTTTTAACCCCTCCTCAGATTATTTGGGAGCCCCCTTTTCCAAAAAGGTTCTCTATTTGCTGCTATTCTCTATTATCCATTTGGATTACACATTACCTGTTTGGATTACAATTTAACCTCACGTGGATTACAATTGAATTTTGGAATATGTGTTCCAGACAGACAGTGTTTTATCATGCCAACTAGGATCCATAAGGAGAGACTCAAACGTATATCTGAGCCTTTTATGGTTGCAAATGTGAAATTGATTGCACTAAAATGTTTGCATACTTAGGTCTTTGCTGTATTTTAGCTACACTGTTTTTAATGGTTCAGCACTTTAGCCCATTGTGTGTATTCTGCAATGTGTCCTATTATGCACTTATTGTACAGTGTTTTTAGTAAATTATTTATAGCTAGCAGCAATGAACAACTTATTTTTCTAGTTCATATGGACTGCCTCTAAAGATAGTACGCCGTGGCCTAGCCTCGTGCGTATGACGCAATTGCGTGTCAATAGTACGTTAAGGATTCGTACGCACTTTTGTACGCTAATGCTTAGGTATTGCGTATTTTAACTGCGCTGACTGTACATACGTAATTTGGGCAGGAATGTTCGCAAAAAACGTGTATTTTTTTAAACGTAGATTTGACGAATAAGTTCATTTAAATACGAATCTTGTTAGAAATTCGGCAAATATTCGAATTTTGAATGATTCGCTCATCTCTAGCACACAGGTACATCAGGTGTCCGGGAAGTTTTAGAACGGGTCTCAGCTCTCCAGGACGTACCGTTCCTGAGATATTTCCAAAAAATGCATTAGCGAATAGAAGCCTGGTCACATGACCCTTATCAGCCAATAGAAGCTCACAGGCAGTTAGTCTCCACACACACCAGGTTTCTATAGCAACCTAGCCAGTTTACTGCTGTAGGTCTGCTTTAACCCTTTCAACCCCGGGCCTGTTTTCACCTTCCTGCGCAGGCCATTTTTTGCAAATCTGACATGTGTCACTTTATGTGGTAATAACTTTGGAAAACTTTTACTTATTCAAGCCATTCTGAGATTGTTTTCTCGTGACACATTGTACTTGATTGTACATGACAGTGGTAAATTTGAGTCAACATATTTTTCCTTTATTTTTAAAAAAATCCCAAATTTACCAAAAATTTGGAAAAATTCAAAATTTTCAAAATTTGAATTTCTCTACTTTTAAGACAGATAGTAATGGCTCATAAAATAGTTATCAGTCATCATTCCCCATATGTCTACTATATGTTGGCATCATTTTGTAAATGTCATTTTACTTTTTTAGGACGTTAGAAGGCTTAGAAGTTTAGAAGTAGTGTTGATCGAGCACCAAAGTGCTCGTGTGCTCGGGTGCTCTGGTAGAACACTTGGTGATGCTCGAGTGCTCTACAGAGCACCCGAGCACAATGTAAGTCAATGGGAGAAGACCAGGCACCCCCTGCTCGGATGAGGGGAGGGTGTCGGGTTCATAGGAAAAGGTCAGAATCGCAAATTCTCCTCTCTCACTCGTTAAAGTACGCTAATTAACTAAACTCATACACATTAGCGCACAATGCGTAGCATTAGCAATGCTAATGTTACGCATTGTACGCTAATGCGTACAAATTTGTATGCTAATGTTACGCATTGTACTCTAATGCGTGCGTACGAATTTGTATGCTAATTTATCATACAAATTCGTACGCATTAGCATACAATGCGTAGCATTAGCATACAAATTTGTACGCATTAGCGTACAATGCGTAGCATTAGCATACAAATTCGTACGCATTAGCATACTCGAGCATTGCACTCGAGCACACACGGTGCTCGGCCGAAAACCAAGCGGACCCGAGTGTAGGCATGCTCGGCCGAACAGCGAGTTCGGCCGAGCATGCTCGCTCAACACTATTTAGAAGCCATTTTTCAAATTTTCAACAAAATTTCCAAAACCATTTTTTAAGCACCAATTCAGATATAAAGTGATTTTGAGGGCTTACGTAATGGAAACCACTAGTGTTGATCGAGCACCGCGATGCTCAGGTGCTCGGGTGCTCTGGCTGAACACTAGGTGGTGCTCGAGTGCTCGGCCGAGCACCCGAGTATAATGGAAGTCAATGGGAGAACCCGAGCACTAAACAAGGCTCTGAAGAGGGGAGGGTGTCTGGTTCATAGGGAAAGTTGATAAAATGGTGGAAACACCACTGAAATGGTTTGGGAATAGCATGGGGAGGATGTCTGGATGCATCTTGGACACTGAAGTCGCTGCTGGGAACGATGTTGTCCGAGTATTATGCCACTTTTACGGAATGACAAGAATACCCCCCAAAACCAAATATAACATTGATTTTAGAGGAAATATTGTTAGGAAACATATATTTACTTGTATATAAAGAGCAAGTAGGAGCAGGCCCTCACCCCTAATGTTTTACACGGTCAGATAAGCAGCAGGCACTCGCCCCTAATGTTTTAGACGGTCAGATCAGCAGTAGGCACTCGCTCCTAATGTTTTTGAGTGTCAGCAGCACTGAAGGTCAACTTGTCAGGAGGAGGACCAAAGTGAAGAAGTGGAAGAGGAGGTGGTAGACGATGAAATCACTGGCCCAACATGGCAAAGTGGCAAGCTGAGCGAGGACAGCAGTACAGAGGGGGAGGGATCCGCAGCACCGCAACAGGCTGGAAGAGGCAGTGGGGTGGCAAAACGGAGAAGCCAGGCCACACCAACAAGTGTGGACGATAAAAGAATTGTCATTTGCAACCTGTGCCGTACCAAAATGAGCAGGGGCATGAACACTAGCAACCTGACCACCACCAGCATGATCCTCATGGCAGCAAAGCACCCTAATAGGTGGGCCAAATGCCTGGATCCACAATTGCTGCGCAATTTTTAACCCCCCCCCAAAAAAAAAATATTGTAGCCAGATATCACAATAGCCCTTAAAATGGCTTTTGGGTCTTTTCAACTGAAAATCTAGCCCTGCCTAGCCAATTTCTCTCCCTACACTATCTGTCCCTCCTTGCAGCAGCTCTGTCTGACTCGGTCTGAGCCGGTCACATGTCACTGGGTGCTATATAGCACCCGATGACACGTTCCTGGCCAGCCAATCACTGTAATGCCAGTAGCCAAGATGGCTACGACATTACAGTGAATGCCAGTACCTCCCCGCACGCTAATTGCCTAATTAGTATGCGGGGAGGGGACTTGAGCATGGCGCTCGAGCACACGCGGTGTTTGGCCGAACACCGCTTGGTCCCGAGCACCGCAATGCTCGACCGAATATCATATTCGGCCGAGCATGCTCGCTCATCAGTAGAAACCACCCATAAATGACCCCATTTTAGAAACTACAAGAATCCACAAGAATTAAAGGTAAATGGAGACGAAATTTCAAAATTTCATTTTTTAAGCAGACTTTTCATGTTAATCAATTTTTTTTCTTGCAACACTGCAAGGGTTAATAGCAAACTAAACCTCAATATACATTACTCTGATTCTGCAGTTTACAGAAATACCCCATATGTGGTGGTAAACGTCTCTATGGGTTTGTGGCAGTGGTCAGAAGGAAAGGAGCGCCATACGGATTTTGGAGGCAGATTTTGTTAGAATGGTTTTTAGGCACCATTTCGTAATTGAGAGACCCTGACGTACCCCTAGAGTGGAAACCTTCAAAAAGTGACCCCATTTTGGAAACTACACCCTTCAAAGAATATATTAAGGGGGGTACTGACCACTTTGACCCCCTAAGCGTGTTACCGGAATTTGGAAACACTTGGCTGTGAAAATGAAAAGTTTCATTTCTTCCAATAAAATGTTGCTTTAGCCCCAAATTTTTCATTTTCACAAGAGGTGACAGGAGAAAAGCACCCCATAAGTTGTTCCCCATTTTCTCCTGAATACGGAAACACCCTATATGTGGTGATAAACTGCTGTGGGGGCATATGGCAGGACTCAGAACAGAAGGAGGGCCATATGGATTTTGCAGCACAGATTTTGATGAATTGGTTTGCGGGAGCCATTGATTGTTATTTTTTTGAGTTATTGTCTTATGTGGGGGCTCATTTTTTGCGGGATGAGGTGCAATTTTCATTGGTACCATTTTGGGGTACATAAGGCGTTTTGATCACTTGGTATTACACTTTTTGTGAGTCAAGGTGAAGCAATAGCAATATTTTGGCATAGTTTTTTTTTTTTTTTTTTTACAGAATTCACCCGAAGGGGCAAATCATGTGATATTTTTATAGAGCAGGTTGTTACGGATGCGGCGATACTCAATATGTGTAACATTTTTATTTTTGTTAAGTTTTACACAGTTAATTAATTTTTGAACAGAATTAAATCTTGTTTTTGTGTTGCCATTTTCTAACTGACCTATTTTTTCATTTTTCTGGCGATTGTGTAAGGTAGGGTCTGATTTTTTGCGGGACGAGATGACGGTTTGATTGGTACCATTTTGGGGTACATACGCCTTTTTGATCGCCTGCTATTACACTTTTTGTGAGGCAAGAGGGAAAAAAATGGCAGTTTTAAAAAAACATTTTTTACAGCATTTACCTGGGGGCCATCTCATGTAATATTTTTATAGATCAGGTTGTTACAGACGCGGCGATACCCAATATGTCTACCATTTTTATTTTTGTTAAGTTTTACACATTAGATGCATTTTTGAACAGAATAAAATCTTTTTTTGTGTTGCTATTTTCTGAAAGCCATATTCTTTTTATTTTTTAGGCGATTGTCTTAGTTAGGGAATCATTTTTTGCGGGACAAGATGACAGCTTTATTGGTACCATTTTGGGTTAAATACGCCTTTTTGATCGCCTGCTATTACACTTTTTGTGGGGGAACGTGACCAAAAAATGGCTCTTTTGGCACTGTTTTTTTTTTTTAGAGCCGGTTGATACGGACGTGGCGATACCTAATATGTATACTTTTCTTTTTTTTCCCTTTTTTTTACAATTTTTTTTTTTACTTTATTTTTTTACTTGAAACTTTTATTATTATTTTTTTACTTTATTTTTTAACTTTTTTCACATTTTCTAACTTTTGAGGGTCTGATACCCTTTACAATGCATTACAATACTCCTGTATTGTAATGCATTGGCTGTAAGTGTATTACACACAGTAATACACTTACAGCTCAATGCCTGTGAGATCCAGGGGGCAGGATCTCACAGGCTTCCGTAAAAGGCAGCCCGATGCCTAAGGAAGGCATCGGGCTGCCTTCCCTGCCATCGGGTCCCAGTCACATCAGCGCGGGGACCCGATGGACTTCCCCCTGCACGCCACACACATCCCACATGTCCCGCGGTCAACGCTGACTGCAGCACATGAAGGGTTAATGCGCCGGCATTGGTGACGCTGATCGGGCGGGTGCAGGGTCAGCGCGCCATAGTACTATGGCGCTGGGCGGCAATGCACTTCCCGCAGCGCCTGTACGAGAAGGGGTTAAAGGCGCAGAGCTCTGTGGATGACACTGTTAAAGGGATATTCCGGTTACCATAAATATAACTTATGTTTTAGACTAATTTATCATCAATCATTACCTCATATAATGTAAATTTCACATATTTACCATTCAGTAGTAATAAAAGATGTTTTCTTCCACTGCTATCAACTTTCCTCCTAAATTAGTATGGCATCGACCTGTAATTCAGGCCACCTTCTTTTAAGAAGGACTTAAAAGCCCCACCCCCAGGCCCCACTAAGTCACGCCCCCAATTCAGTCAGGCCACGCCCCTTCCATGCCTCATTTGACCGGGATTGAAAAAATGAAGATAAAAATCAACTTTTGTCAGCTGCAGGGGAGGGAGGGTGAAATTCTCCCTGCAGCTCATGCTCAGACTGCACAGTGCTGCTGTCTGAGAGTGAGCTGTTCAAAAGGACATCCCTGTGTCCATCCAGGCCCTGCGCATGACAGAGGACAGGGAGTCTGAAAGCCAGACTGTACAGCCTCCCCCCAACGTGAAGCCTTGCCACCGGTCCCCATGATGCCACACCCCTAAACACGAGGCCATGCCCCCTGGTTTTGTGAAGTCACGGAGGAGAAGCTGTTTGAGCATGAGCTACTGAAAGGGTGGACATCCCTGTGTCTGTCCAGGCCCTGCGCTGGACGGTGGACAGGGAGTCTGAAAGCCAGACTGTCCAGCCTAAAACCGGACCTCTGGCCACCCTAGGGGCAGGCTGATGTTGGGGTGGCCAGATGTACAGCTTTAGGCTGGACAGTCCAGTTTTCTGGCTACCTGTTCTCCGTCCGGCGCAGTGCCTGGACAGACGCAGGGATGTCCACCCTTTCAGTAGCTCACGCTCAGACAGCTTCTCTTCTGTGTCTTCACAGAGCCAGGGGGCGTGGCCTCATGTTTAGTGGTGTGGTTTCATGGGAACTGGGGGTGCTGCTTCACGTTTGGGGGAATGGCCGGTGAGGTCCGGATTTCTGGGGTGAAGACAGGGGCCACCCTAGCTGCTGTGGAGGTCACAGTTAAAGGGGATGGCGCTGTGGATGTTTCTGTTAAGGGGCGGGCTGCTGTGGAGGTCACTGTTAAAGGGACGGGCACTGTAGAGGTCACTCTCGATATCTTTTAACGACACACACACAAACATTAAATGAAATAAATTAAATATACCCGGGCGAAGCCGGGTCCTTCAGCTAGTATATATGTATAATGTGACATGTAGGTATGCTGCATAGCTGATACATGTATTTATTAATGTGCCAATATATGTGTCAGCTATGCAGCATCTATATATATATATATATATATATATATATATATATATATATATATATAGCAGGCTTATACAGCTGCATAGTACATATGTACAATTATGCTCAGCACTGTTACTGTACATATAAATTATAATTATACTCAGTCTCATATAATACTATTATCTATAGTATTATCTGAGACAGCACTGAGCATAATTATATATATGTACATGTACTGTGTACCTGTATAGGCCCATACTGTATTTTTAACTTAATACTTCTTTAATTTTGACTGTACCTAACCTGGCGCCTGGGCTTGCCTAGTGCCACTTCTTGCTGGTGGAGGACCGAAGGCTGACTCTGAGAGACTGAGACCCTGAATTCTGTGCCAGTGAGTGAGTGAGCAGAGAGAGGGACTAAGAAAATTGCACCCGCCATGTTCTTCTGCTCCCGCCTAAAGTAACAGACGCACACAGCAGTGCTGTGACGTCACATCTCACAGCGCACCGGTCTGGCCGTTCTGGACCTGCTGCCAGGCCCTGCCCTTTACAGTCTGTTAACAGGGCAGCCTGCAACCAGAGATTAGCGCGGTCCGCCCTAGTGGAGCGCAGTAGCACTGTTAGATAGTTTAGCTTTCCAGCCTGTAGATGGATGCCGACGCGCCCCCTCTTCTTGCTTGAGACACGAGCCCCGTGCGGTCGCACCCCTCGCCAGGCTATAGAAACTGCCCTGTTCACGTGGTATGCTTCCATCCACTTGCTTTGATCACAGTCCTTGAAACAGATGGACTGTACTTCAGTCAGACATACTATGAAATCTAAATGTGCATCAGAGCTCATGTAATTATTCAGAAGTGCACTGCCCAGAATACAGACTTTTACTAGTTAGATACATGATTTTTCTTATTTACAGATGGGAAGTTGAGCTTCTAATTCTTCCTTCTTCCTAATGGAATGCTTAATTCACTTTTATATTTGGCGTATTTATTCTGTGTGTTATCCCAAAATTGTTTGCATTTTTGCACAAATGCATTTTCGTACAAATATCCCCCATTAGTAGTTTACATTCCAGCAGCAATGACCACAGAGGCCTGTGGTTGACTGCAGAGGTCATCGGAGCATTAGCGGTGAAGTGGAAGATTCTTTGGTGGGAACTGCTGTCAGATATCTTTGTTGTCATTTATCTTGAGGGAAACAAAGGTTCAGACGTGTGGCGGCTTTGTGCTGATGTTAATAGCAGAAGAAGTTTGATATTTTGCAGTTATTGAGTCAGCAGAGTGTTGGAGAGTTTTATGTAGTATGCGCCTCAGCACTCAGGCACCCTGCTCTGCAGCTTTACGTGGTCTGCCACTTCCACTTTGTAATAATACCAATAACAGTTGATTATGGATTATCTGGGAGGGAATAACACTATGAATAGCCAATGGACCAGCTGTATCAAATTCCTTAACCCATATATTTCACAAAATACATAAGGATGTGGGCAAATTTAAAGCATAACTTTTATTGTGTACTGACTAAAAAATAATTGGTAATATACCCTAAATCACAAACACAAAGTGAAAAAGCTAAATATATACATATAATAAAGAAAGGTGTTTTGTTCTTACCACCTCCTTACAGTATCAGCATCCTGGTCTGTTTCTTTGGATCGATGATTCATTCTGTCTCAGGAGAAACTTAGGATGATGGGTGCTAAAATACAGGCTGTGATCTATGGGGACCAGGTCTATCTGTCCCTATTGCCACTTACCCTAAAAAGTCAACTGTTATTCCCTTCCTGGCAAAATCGGAGTGCCCGTCCCGATAGGGGTGACCCTATCTGGAACCTGTCCCTGACGCGGCCTTGTCCCTAATTAATAGCCCTCACTCATGTCCCGACATGGCATGTTTCATCCCCATCTAGGGACTCATCAGGGTCCCTAGATGGGGAAGAAACATCCCCATCTGCTGAACTTTATAAAAAATGTTAAAAAAATAAAAAATATACCCATTACTTATACATTTTATTGTGTACACGTTAAATTAAAATAAAAAAAAGTTGCACATATTAGGTATCAACACGACTGTAATAACCTGAATAATTCATTTATCAGGTTATTTAGTGTGAGACATGAATCATAAATGTGAGACATGAATAATAAACCCAAAAAATGCCAAAGATTGCTTTTTTTCCCTATATTTCCACAGCAAAATAAATGATACAAATTACACCATGATTTATATTTACCCCAAACAATGCAAAAAAATAACATTTCTCCCACATAAAAGAGATTTTAAAAGAGTTATGCATAACTGATGTAAAAGATGAAAATCAGACATTATATAATATATTACAATACCTTTCTACGAAACTTAGAACCAGCCCTGTACCTCACATGGATCCAGAGATCTCCACATGTAATACATGTAATTACAAAAGTATTCAGATCCAGGTGCTGGTTTGAAAAATGTAGAATATGTTTTGTGACATAACCGTTTTAAGGGGTTAATTCCTGAGTGACAGACTTGTTATATTTCACTGTCATCAAAATGTGTATTTAATGGAATTTTAATTCTGTAAAAATCAATATCAAGATGTACTTTGACAAATAAGGTATCATGGCAAGTAATTGACCTGAGACAGGAAGCAAATCAAATGTAGACACATAGCCCCATTAGTGACCAGGCCTTGAAAAGCACCTTTATTACTCCATCTTAAAAACATTGAGATCAATGTGAATTGGTAATTGATAATATGCACTTATACTCATGTTCTATACCCCCTAAGGATGCTACAATTGCGGTGAAACATGTCAGGTGGACACTAGAGAAGTCTGCTCTGCATTTTAATGTAGCATTCCCAGATTTTTGCATTTAATCATAAACTTTACTAATAATAATCCAGGCTGCAGTTAGTATACAGTAATGCAATGTCACAAATTTTGGTTGCCAAAAAGTTGGATGAAGCATCAAACTTATATAAAGGCCTGCATCTTCCAGTAGCAATGCAGAGACTTGTGCGAAAAATGCCAGTCTTTATGACTGTCCCCCCAAGTGTGTGTCAATAAAAGTTAAAAGCAACTTATGAAATGCTTAAAATTTTACTTCAGTATACCATACAATCTTTTTGTCATAGAATCTGACAAAAAGATTGAAAAACAATGAAGGAGAAAAGTTTGTGAAAACCAACATTTGTGTCAGTCTCAAACCTTTTAGGCTAGTTTTACATCTGCAACATGATCCGCCTGCCTGACCTGGCAGACAATGCTGGGAATCAGTTGGACACAGCGGATTGTGTCCGTCTGATTCTCTGCATTTTGCCTGAATGCAGCTTATACTTAAAGGGGTTGTCTCACTTCAGCACATAGCATTTATGATGTACAGAAAGTTAATACAAGCCACTTACTAATGTATTGTGATTGTCTGTACTGCCTCAGTTGCTGGCTTGATTTATATTTTCATCACATTATACACTGCGCATTTCCATGGTTACAACCACCCCACAATCCATTAGTGGTAGTCGTGCTGGCACATTATAGAAAAAAGCACTAGCCTATGTAGGCTTCCACGGTCCTGGCCACCAAACAGGCCAGCACTTTTTCCTATAGTATGCAAGCGCGACCACCACTGATGGATTGGCGGGTGGATGTAACCATGGAAACAAGCAGCATATAATGTGTTGGAAAAATGACTCCAGCCAACAAAGGAAATAATGTAGAGAATAACAATACATTAGTAAGTGGCTTGTATTAACTTTCTCTACATGATAAGTGCCACTTGCTGAAGTGACACAACCCCTTTAATGGGGCTGCTGGCATTCTGTTTGCATCTGGAAGTGCCGGATCCGGAAAATTCTCTGTAACAGCCTTTACATGATCCAGATGTAAAGCTAGCTTTAGATATGTCTGTACATTGCTTTTGTTAGATGAATGTGTCAAGTGCCTGACATATACCATCATTCATACTGTATTGTGCATTAGTACATCTATATGGTGTTCTTTAACATTTAAAGAGGACCTATCAAATGGGTATGGGTTTTGCTCACAAATTGTTAACCCCCACAAAAGTAATTAGGTTAATATAAGCATTGTAAAAAAAGGAAAAATATAGTTTTATGGGTCTTGCACTACTTGCAAATCACTACAGAAGTCAAGTCCGAACTTCCAGGTATAGAGATACCATGATGCCAATGGTTTGGATCCCCCACCCATCCTTGCAGCATACCGTCTCAGACCATCTTACTAGCTGTCACAAGATCTCACAGGTCTGACTGAAAACATGCATTGTATGTAGCATTTATACAGCAGATATCTATGTATATTACATTATGCCATATTATTTTATGTCAAAACCACAAAATGTCATGATTAGTGATGAACGAGCACCAAAGTGCTCGGGTGCTCTGGTACTCGGGTAGAACATTTGGTGATGCTCGAGTGCTCTACAAAGCACCAGAGCACAATGGAAGTCAATGGGAGAACCAGAGCACTAAGCCAGGCACACCCTGCTCTGAAGATTGGAGGGTGTCTGGTTCACAGAAAAAGGTCTGAAAATGATGGAAACACCACTGAAATGGTTCGGGAACAGCATGGAGAGGATGCCTGGATGCATCTTGGACTCCCAGGTCACTGCTGGGAACGATGTTGTCCGAGTATTACGCCACTTTTACAGACAGACTGACAATAATACGCACAAAACCGAAGATAAAATCGATTTTAGAGGAAAAATTGTTAGGAAACATTTTTCCCGTATATTTACTTGTATATAAAGTGCAAGTGTTGCCAAAAATTACAAGGAAGAGGCACTCCCATACAACCTGTATATCACATAAAGGAGGGCCTCATTCACATTGTGGTACAGGAGATGTAGCAGAGGTTGTATCACTGTCACCAGCGGTGAAAAAATTATGCTGAATGTCGCAAATATTTAGGATGCGCAAATATTATACAGGAGATGTAGCGCAGGTCATGTCGCTGCCACCAGCAGCAGAAAAAATTACACAATGTCACTGGTATTTAGGATGCGCAAACGTTATAAAGCAGATGTAGCGCAGGTAATGTCACTGTCACCAGTGGCAAAAAAATTACACTGTCACAGATATTTAGAATGCGCAAATGTAACACAAGAGATGTAGCAGAGGTTGTGTTACTGTCAGCAGTGGCCAAACAACTGCGCGCAATTTAGCACAGGTTGCGCTAATAATATATATTACAGCCAGATAAAACAATAGTCTTAAAAAGGACTTTTGAGTCTCTAAAACCTTTCAAAAATGAACCCTGCCTAAAAAAAACCAAACAATTCTTGTCTCTACACTATCTGTCCCTTCTGCAGCCGAGACTGAGATTAAGACTGAGCCGATCCACACATCACCGGGTGCTCTATAGCACCCGATGACGCATTCCAGCCAGCCAATCACTGTAATACAACATGGCTACGGCATTACAATGAGTGGCAGTAATACCCCGCATGTTTATTGGCTGCGTAGGGAGGAGACTTGAGCATGACGCGAGGGGAATTAATGTTCGGGTGAGTATGCTCGCCCAACACTAGTCATGATAACTAACAAGATCTCACAGCTCTAACATTGTACTCGATCGGGGTATATAGTAGCACAGTATATAGTAGCACGCTCCTGCTGTGAGCTGGTTCTTTTACATATAGTGCACACACCATAAATATATATTTTTTACGTTTTTGACTTTTTATTACTTATATTTACTTAGTTATTTTTATGGGTTAACATTTTTAAGTAAAACCCATAGCTTCAGTAGGTGATAGGTTCTCTTTAAAGGATGTACAGTCATGGCCAAAAGTTTTGAGAATGATACAAATATTAATTTTTACAAAGTCTACTGCTTCAGTTTTTATAATGGCAATTTGCATATACTCCAGAATGTTATAAAGAGTGATCAGCTTAACAGCAATTACTTGCAAAGTCAATATTTGCCTAGAAAATGAACTTTATCCCCCAAAACACATTTCAACATCATTGCAGCCCTGCCTTAAAAGGACCAGCTAACATCGTTTCAGTGATTGCTCCATTAACACAGGTGTGGGTGTTGATGAGGACAGGGCTGGAGATCAATCTGTCATGATTAAGTAAGAATGACACCACTGGACACTTTAAAAGGAGGCTGGTGCTTGGCATCATTGTTTCTCTTCTGTTAACCATGGTTATCTCTGAAGAAACACGTGCAGTCATCATTGCACTGCACAAAAATGGCCTAACAGGGAAGAATATCACAGCTAGGAAGATTGCACCTCAGTCAACAATCTATTGCATCATCAAGAACTTCAAGGAGAGAGGTTCCATTGTTGCCAAAAAGGCTCCAGGGCGCCCAAGAAAGACCAGCAAGCGCCAGGACCGTCTCTTAAAAGTTTTTCAGCTGCGGGATCGGGCTACCAGCAGTGCAGAGCTTGCTCAGGAATGGCAGCAGGCAGGTGTGAGTGCATCTGCATGCACTGTGAGGCGGAGACTCTTGGAGCAAGGCCTGGTCTCAAGGAGGGCAGCAAAGAAGCCACTTCTCTCCAGAAAAAACATCAGGGACAGACTGATATTCTGCAAAAGGTACAGGGAGTGGACTGCTGAGGACTGGGGTAAAGTCATTTTCTCTGATGAATCCCCTTTTCGATTGTTTGGGACATCTACAAAACAGCTTATTCGGAGAAGACGAGGTGAGCGCTACCACCAGTCTTGTCTCATGCCAACTGTAAAGCATCCTGAAACCATTCATGTGTGGGGTTGCTTCTCAGCCAAGGGAATCGGCTCTCTCACAGTCTTGCCTAAAACACAGCCATGAATAAAGAATGGTACCAGAATGTCCTCCGAGAGCAACTTCTCCCAACCGTCCAAGAGCAGTTTGGCGATCAACAATGCCTTTTCCAGCATGATGGAGCACCTTGCCATAAAGCAAAGGTGATAACTAAATGGCTCAGGGAACAAAACATAGAGATTTTGGGTCCATGGCCTGGAAACTCCCCAGATCTTAATCCCATTGAGAACTTGTGGTCAATCATCAAGAGACGGGTGGACAAACAAAAACCTACAAATTCTGACAAAATGCAAGCATTGATTGTGCAAGAATGGACTGCTATCAGTCAGGATTTGGTCCAGAAGTTGATTGAGAGCATGCCAGGGAGAATTGCAGAGGTCCTGAAGAAGAAGGGTCAACACTGCAAATATTGACTTGCTGCATTAACTCATTCTAACTGTCAATATAAGCTTTTGTTACTCATAATATGATTGCAATTATATTTCTGTATGTGATAAAAACATCTGACAAACACACATAAAAACCAGAGGGCAGCAGATCATGTGAAAATATAATATTTGTGTCATTCTCAAAACTTTTGGCCATGACTGTATTGTAATATATTACTAGTGATAATGTTCTGTGTTTGGCCATTGATTGTGTTTAGGGTTGTAGTATATTTACTTGTTTAGAATGTATACTGCTTCCGTAAGTAAAATAAATCTGTTCAGAAATGAAAATGTTACATGTCGTGTAAAGTGTTTTCCCACCCTCTATTCTAGCTTATGTTCCTTAAGTAATATGCACATAGTGTCTGAATTTTTAATTCTTTTGGCTTTCAAAGTGCATGGTTATTTCATAAGCCTTGTTGAAATATAAATGAGCTAAATGAGCAAGGGTGTGGAAGAAAAAAAGACCCTTAGCTATCATTTTTACTTCCTAAGCAAAACTCTGACCATCCATTGATGTCATTATCTGACCTTGTAAATGGGCGTCTTCCCAACAGTGCATAGAAAACTTGTCAAACTCTTGATATGGATTACAGTAACACCAAGGATGGGAGGTGTGAATTGACCCTTGTAAGCAATGAAACAATCTTACTAAACAGACCTTGGGAAAATCAGGAAACCAAAGTCTACTCCCTCCCAGTCGGAAGCCACATCAATAGCTTATATACATGACCCACCCATATCTTTTTTTTTTTTTTTTTGTACCACAGGACACTCATTGTCATCATGGTTAATATGCAGCATTTTATGAGCATGTGTATAAGTTATAGACTCAGTGTAACAGACATTAGGTAAGAATTTTAGGAGTCAGTAACCAGAAGATCTGATCCAATGACCTGTATTTTCAGAAACGAAAAATACCTATGGATAGTCTATTTGTGATTATCTTGCCCACATAGCATGGTAAAGTAGAACGCAAACAATAATGTCATGTAATATCCAAATAATACCACCCAAAAAGTCCAAATATAAAATAACACAGTGCTCCAATAATACATGCATACAGTGCCCACATAAAACTGACATACAATGCTCAAGTCTATCACGACAGCTTATTCTGGGGTGAAAATTGCATGTCAAACAGCATGGATGCAGCCACTTTAATTGTATATAGTAATTATTATAATTCACATCTTTTATACTTTATTTTTTATTGTATTATCTTTTAGAAATGACTTCTATCCTCTTCATGTAAAACAGGTATCTTCTTCAATATTAAAAGGGTTCTACAGTTCATTTTAACTGATGATCTATCCTCTGGATAGGTCACCAGTATCTGATGGGTGAGGGTCGGAAACCCAGGTATCTCACAGATTATCTGTTCGAAAAGGCCGTGGCGCTCCTGTTTCCCTCAGGCCCAGTGACATCACGACTAGTATCACTGGCCTGGGCGGGTCTAAGCTCCGTTCACTTAAAGACTGCCCAGGCCAGTGATACTAGTTGTGACTAGTTGGACCTGAGGGAAACAGAGAGAAGGCCGCTGCTCTCGTGTAGCACCACTCCATTCTCAAACAGCTGATCACAGGGGTCCTGGGTGTTGGACACCCGCCGATCAGATGCTGCTGATCTATCCAGAGGATAGATCATCAGGAAAAAAGAATTCCTTTCAGTAAAAAAAAAAAAAAGGTCTTTAGAAAATACAGCCCAAACTACTGCACATCTTCAGGTAACATTTAACATTCAGAAACACCAAGGACCAAAAATACCCGGCATTCTAAATTGCCGCCAGCAAAGCAGAGTATTTAGTTTGACTTGTGAAATTCTCCATTGCACCTGCTCATGTCATAAACTTTGAATAAGCTTCACTCACTTTATAAACCTCAAGCAGCTAAGCTTCTAAGAACTTCTGTGTCTTTCATCTTGTCTGCCGCCATACTCTACTGCTGCCATTGTATAAACTAACACATAAACAGTAATCCCCTTGTCTTTTACAACTGTTTAATGTTTATTTTTGATTCCTTTAGCAAATTCGGTCTTTATTTTTGTTAATATTCCATAAAAATAACCAAATATTTAGTAATATACTGTATAAACTTAGGGTGATGATAGCTAGCAGATTTATGAGACTATTGAATGGTTGTAACTCATATTTAAAATAGAGGAAAGTATCACCTCTTCAGCCTTACCAAATTGATCCTCAACAGCTTCTCTTTGGACCTGTCGGCTTGAAGTGCGCATAAGCATGCGATCTCAAAGCTGGCAAGCTTTTTCTGCACTTTCTAATTGGGCAATTCTGGATTGAAATTGAACTTGAAACCTGAGCTTATGTGGATTGGTAAGTGTTTAAAGGGATTTTGTCACCTAAAATTTTCTTTATTGATTAAAAAGAGATAATAAAACATGTTCTTTTTCTCTAATCTGTTTGTATTTTCTGATTGTAGTTTTTGAAATTTCATTACTAGAACATTTTTACGGGGGCTGCCATCTTGGCTGAGCTGTTCTAAACAGCATTTAGTGATATGCTTTACAGCAAGCCCCATGGACCATAGGCAGCAATAGACAGCTCCAGTCCTATTGAGAATGCATTGAGAGGCTTTTTCCTTTGAAGTTTTTGTTTATTCTACAGGGAGATTCTATTGTCTGTGATGTGAGTTGGTCTCCAATTACACTGTTTACGGTAGCAGCATTACTTTACAGCTGACACACTGACAAACAGGATATCTCAGCTGAGATTATAGCCTAGTGGCCAGAAGGAAAACTGCAAGATTTTAAGATGATTTTAAAATATAGATAGGAACATGGAAAATTAGAAAAAACATCGCCAAACATTACAAAGACATATGTTTAACATAAAAACTTGATTTAAACAATGGGTCATTTTTTAATGACAAATTCCCTTTAAAGCATATGTAACGTGGCATACACACATGATATAATACAAGTACAAGCATAAATTAAAAATCCAGAATTGATTTTTTGGTTCATTCTTACTCACACAAAATTGAATAAAATGTGATATATTTACCCCAATAAGGTAAACCAATATACCAGTGAAAACCACTGCTTGTCCCAGAAAAAAATAAGCCTTAATGCAGCTCAGCCGAAAAATAAAAAAGTTATGGCTTTCAGAAAACGGCACAGAAATATATGATTTTGAACTACTTTTCTTAAAGTAGTAGAATATTTATTATTATACTCACTTATCCTCACTCTCTGTCCCCAGAGAAGCTCATAATCTAAGCTCCCTATGATTATGTCTTTGGAGTGTGGGAGGAAACTAGAATACCTGGAGGAAACCCACACAAATACAGGGAGAAGATACAAACAAATGCAGATGTTGTCCTTGAGAAAAGTTAACAAGAATATTTTTCTGCAATTTAAAACCAGATAGTAACATATATCTTATTTTTCTAATCTGTTTTTTATCCTCTCATTTTTTTTTCATTCCTTTTCCTGAACATGATTATGGGAGCAGCCATCTTGTCTGAGCTGTTCTTAACAGCATTTAGAGATATGCTTTACTGCAGTCTGCATGGGTTGTAGACACAATGGACTGGCGGGAACCTACTGACTTCAATGGGAGAGTTTTCTAGGCATGCTCTGTGAACTGTGCAGAGGTCATTTTACAAGCAAGGAGTAGATATGCTGTGGCTATTACCTATTGTGAATGGTGCATCCTGTGTTATATATACAGAGGTGGTGTCTGTCATTGTAATCCTGTCTGTGAATGTCATACGTATAGACCAAGAAGTAGCGCCTGCTGTATTATTAGGTAAGGCTTAAGGGTGTATTAGGCAATCGCCTGCTCACTAGTGGAGGAGACTGCTGCTATTACATGCAGCGATCCTTTCCACACCATGGGGAGTAGTGATCGCAATGCCATCACTCGTTCCCCTGATGTACAGTGGTTTGCCTGTGCCAGATAGTAATTAGATCTGCCGCCAGCAAATCTTGATCTTTCAGCATGCTGGATTGCCCGATGAACGAGCAAACAGGCTATTGGCAGCAGTATTACACTGCAAGATGATCGCTAACGATCATTCATACAAACGCTCATTAGCATTCATTAGGCAGAAATCTGCCTATGTAAAACACCCTTTAGTTCACATCAACGTTATGGTTTCCATATTTCTGTTCTGTCAGAGGAACAGAAAAATAAAAAAAGAAAACCATCCATTTTAATCCCGACTTGTTTGAATGGGTTATTGTGAGCATCAGTTTTGCAGAGTTTGCATCAGTTCTGTCAGGTTTCAGTTCTGTTGTACTTTTTCTCCCATCAAAAATAACTGAAATCTGAAAGAACCGGCACAAACTGACCAGAACTGATGCTCAAAATAAAACTGATCATTTTCTGTTCCTCTGTCTAAATAGAAATACGGAAAACTCAATGCTGATGTGAACTTAGCCTTAGTACCCTGTGCCAAACTAGGATTAAAAAAAATGTAAATAGTGACATGAAAAATTAAAAATAGCCACCCAGATTCTTTAAAAATATGTTTTTTTAAACAATAGGTCATTTTCGGATGACACATTCCCTACAATTCTTAAGGGAATGTGTCCTTAAGAGGTTAATGGATTTCCTTTTCTTCATCCTTTCTAGCTAATTTGTAAATAGACCTCAGAAGTATCGGGGCTTCACATTCCATTCACATCAGTGTTGAAAACAACCCAACGTTAACTTTGCATCTGTGACAACATTATTGTAACTTGGCCCACCAGAATAGAGTGGGAAAGCTGAATCCTCGTCTACAGTAATCCTAATGACATGCTCTCTACAGAGGCTAGACATATTTTTAGAAACTTTCAGAGTAATTAAACAGCTGATGAGACAAAAGGGCTATTTGTTCGGAACAGTTGCCAAGTAGAACATTTCATGCTCCTTCACGACTTGTTTTGCTGCTTTGCTTTCTCAAAACATTTGAAACTTTTCCAGCATCAATACTGACAGCAGAGGAAAATTACAGGAACTCGGTGGCTACTGCGTCCAATAACAAACTGAAGGAAGCTGACGCGTTTTATCTGATGGTTAGCTCTCAGCAAGATTGGAGTGCTACTGAATTTCCTGTAAATAATACAATGAAATTACATCTGTTTTGAAACCTGTGAATGGCATGGGAAAACAGTGAAAAAGTATTTGCCCCTCTCAAATACCCCTTCTATTGCCTTGCTGGATGGTTTCTGAAATTATTATCTGGCGTGCTCAATATCTGTATGCTTGCAAAACCATTGTATTATTAGAAACCTAGTGAACATACAGTTCAGATGTTTCATTAGTACTCCAAGGAGCAAACTTATCTAACTCCTATTAAGCATGTGAAAAAGTAACTTCCCACTTTCTCAACAGGTTGTTTTAAAGGGGTTGTCCGAGATTTTGATATTGATGGCCTATCCTCAGGATGTCATCAATATCAGATCGGCTGGAGTCTGACACCCTCAGGATTAGTTGTTTAAATAGGCCGCAGGGCTCTGATGAGCACTGCAGCATCCTCACATCATACAAAGCTGGTGCTTAGTATTGCAGTTTGGGCCTATTTACTTGAATGGGACTGAGCTGCGCTTAGGCCATGTGACCAATGAACATGACGTCACAGGCCTAAGAAGAGGCCGTAGCGTGCAATGAAGCGCAAGGGTGTCGGGAGTCGGATCCCCACCAATCAGATATTGCTGACCTATCCTGAGCTTAGGCTATCAATATCAAAGTCCTGGACAATCATGAAATGTGTATGTGGCCTCCTGATTCTCCCCAACGACATGCAACGACAGGGAAGACATGGATCAGGCATGTTGGATTTCCACTGCCTGATCCTTTTATTCTCAGAAGATAAGTGGCTTTCTCCCCTCTCACCATTCACTATGTATGGGAGTATCAGAAGAGAAAGCTGTTATCTTATGTGTATGCCCTTCTTTATGCAACTTACCATAACCACACCCCCTTGGCATCAAAGCACAGCGGATAATTCTTTTTGGCATACTTGCTTCATAATTATGCCTAAAATGAAATGCTCAAAAACGCTCTAAATTTTAGTGCAAATTATGTAAGAATTTAGAGATAGCCATTTTAGTAAATGTGGGCCAGTGTTCTCTGATTGCTCAGTTTTTTTGCTGTTATTTTACTTGTGCACACTTAAATTATCATTTTTATAAATCATTAGGTAAAATGTGAGACTTTATTGGAGTAATGCTACTTATACACATACTGAACCTTATTTTTTATGCGGCCCTGTATAGTACCTCCTTTTGTTGTCCTTTGCTTATCGTATTCTGTTGTGGACTGTTAAAATACTTGTACTATATAAGTAATATTCTGTATGATGTCAAAATAACACTGCCATTCACTGGCCAAAAATAATACACTAAATAGTGCCAGGCAATGATGGTAACATAAATACCTCTATACAGTGCTTAAATAATACTGACATACAGTGATCAGTCATAATCTTATATTAAAATGTAATTGTAGTGGTAACAAGCCATGGGTGTGTGACCAGAACAGGTCACACACCAATAAGGAAAGTCCTGTGGCCTTTATAATGTAGTCCATACACAGATATAAGTAAATAACATTTTTACTCCAAATTTATTTAAAGGAAACTTGATTTTTACAACTACAAATAAATCACACATTCACCTTTGTTATAATATACAAGGTCATGTGTATTTCCTATGACAAGAAGCAGTGGCTTGGAGATACAGTCTGAGAAGATAACATGTAGGTTTGATTTCACTCTGATGGCCAAGGGCCTCCTGTACCGCCATGCTGTGGCCGTCTGATATGACAAGAACACATGAGACCCTGGACAGAGATTAGCAATACAGATGAGGGAAGCACAGGTGGCAGTGGGTGAAGGGCAGCACCCCACTGGGAAGAACACTATAGGGATCCTAGTAGCATGCTGAATAAATCATCTCAGTTTGAAACTATTTAATTCAGTATGCTGATTAATGCAGGAAGGGAATAAGAGAGAAAAAACATCTGTCGAGTTCAGTTATCCCTAAGTTTGTCACAAAATTTCTTTAAGACACGGATAAAATTATCAAAACGGTCCAACCTACGATATAACTTATGTCATGTTGCTCTGAAATGTTGGCATGGCAGTAATCCGTAGCCATCAGACAATTAATAGGAAAGAAAGTCAGATTTACTAGCCAGGGACACAAAAAATATGCAGGACAGAGTGTTCTCTTTAGGCTTCATTCACACGACCGTATTTTGTTTCCGTGTCTTTTCCGTTTTTTTGCAGACCGTATGCAGAACCATTCATTTCAATGGGTCTGCAAAAAAAAACGGAAGGTATTCCGTGTGCATTCCATTTCCGTATGTCCGTATTTCCGTTCCACAAAAAAGATAAAACATGTCCTATTCTTGTCTGTTTTGCTGACAAGGATAGGCATTGTTACAATGGATCCGCAAAAAAAAACGGAAAAACGGATTCCATGCGGAACGTCATCCATTTTTTTTGCGGATCCGCAATTTGCGGACCGCAAAACAAATACGGTCGTGTGAATGAAGCCTCATACAGTATCCAGAGACAGGTATCATACGTATGTTACCTACCTCTCTTTAAGAACAGCGCATATAGTGGCAGAGCTGGACAATTCTGAGTAGGGAGGCCCATAATTGTGTTATAATAACCCTCCCTGTCATTACAAATATTATTAAGTGGTTTTGATACTAACTAATGAAAGCTATAGATATCAACCCCTTAAAGGGAGCCTGTCACATTGAACTTGGTGTTTGCGCTGCAGGCGGCATGTTGTAGAGCAAGCGGAGCTAAGCTGATTGATATATAGTTTTGTGGGAAAAGTATAACTTGTAATTTTCTCATTTATATCCATGCTTAATTTAGGCTTTGAAGTCCCAGATGCGGTCCTATCAGTGATTGACAGCCTTCCCTCTATGACTGTGTATACAGAGATAGCTGTCAATCACTGACTGAAGACAAGGAGGAGGTCCTATCAGTGATGACAGTCTTCCCTCTATGACTGTGTATACAGAGATAGCTGTCAGTCACTGACTGAAGACAAGGAGGAGGTCCTATCAGTGATGACAGTCTTTCCTCTATGACTGTGTATACAGAGATAGCTGTCAATCACTGACTGAAGACAAGGAGGAGGTCCTATCAGTGATGACAGTCTTCCCTCTATGACTGTGTATACAGAGATAGCTGTCAATCACTGACTGAAGACAAGGAGGAGGTCCTATCAGTGATTGACAGCCTTCCCTCTATGACTGTGTATACAGAGATAGCTGTCAGTCACTGACTGAAGACAAGGAGACGGTCCTATCAGTGATGACAGGCTTCCCTCTATGACTGTGTATACAGAGATAGCTGTCAATCACTGACTGAAGACAAGGAGACGGTCCTATCAGTGATGACAGCCTTCCCTCTATGACTGTGTATACAGAGGTAGCTGTCAATCACTGACTGAAGACAAGGAGGAGGTCCTATCAGTGATGACAGGCTTCCCTCTATGACTGTGTACACAGAGATAGCTGTCAATCACTGACTGAAGACAAGGAGGAGGTCCTATCAGTGATGACAACCTTCCCTCTATGACTGTGTATACAGAGATAGCTGTCAGTCACTGACTGAAGACAAGGAGACGGTCCTATCAGTGATGACAGGCTTCCCTCTATGACTGTGTATACAGAGATAGCTGTCAATCACTGACTGAAGACAAGGAGGAGGTCATATCAGTGATGACAGCCTTCCCTCTATGACTGTGTATACAGAGATAGCTGTCAATCACTGACTGAAGACAAGGAGACGGTCCTATCAGTGATGACAGTCTTCCCTCTGACTGTGTATACAGAGATAGCTGTCAATCACTGACTGAAGACAAGGAGGAGGTCCTATCAGTGATGACAGGCTTCCCTCTATGACTGTGTATACAGAGATAGCTGTCAGTCACTGACTGAAGACAAGGAGACGGTCCTATCAGTGATGACAGGCTTCCCTCTATGACTGTGTATACAGAGATAGCGGTCAGTCACTGACTGAAGACAAGGAGGAGGTCCTATCAGTGATGACAGGCTTCCCTCTATGACTGTGTATACAGAGATAGCTGTCAATCACTGACTGAAGACAAGGAGACGGTCCTATCAGTGATTGACAGTCTTCCCTCTATGACTGTGTATACAGAGATAGCTGTCAATCACTGACTGAAGACAAGGAGGAGGTCCTATCAGTGATGACAGTCTTCCCTCTATGACTGTGTATACAGAGATAGCTGTCAGTCACTGACTGAAGACAAGGAGGAGGTCCTATCAGTGATGACAGCCTTCCCTCTATGACTGTGTATACAGAGATAGCTGTCAGTCACTGATAGAACCTCCTCCTGGACTTCAAAGCCCAGAATGAGCAGGAATTTTAAAGTATAAAATACAACTTATACTGAATCTTTTTGCACAAAACTATGTATCTGTTAGCCCAGCTCCTCCTGCTCTAGAACATGCTCCCTTTAATTGTCTTACCAATGTGGTGATACTTTTTATAATAAGGCCAGCTTCAGAAGAGAGAGTTCACTGCGAAAAACATGCTTTGTGTGGGAACGTGATTTCCCAACCTGAACACGGGACCTCACAGCATTGTAATGATGTATAATGCTTTATGTCCCTGACACATAATGCCGTCAGTACAATTGACTACATCTGATGTTGGGCAAGGCCTTATACATCATTACTAGTGTTGAGTGAAGCGGAGCAGAATTTGGTCTGAAGTTTAGGAAAACTTCGATTTGCAACTAATCAGGTGGTAATGAATCAGGTTTTCCTAAAATGACAGCTGCACGTGTTACAAAGCAAAACTAAATGTAGAGGAGACAAGCCTGGGAATGCAAGATCATCCATAATGCCTTGCAGTCAGCCAATCTGCAGATAGCTATCCCCTGTGATGTCACAGCCCTATAAAACCCTCATCCCACACAATCTCCGCCATTGTCCTGTGAGCTGAGGATAGGGAGAGATGTGACAAGCACTGCTGGGGACAGTGTTGCTGAAAATGATTAATAGAAGAATATTGGAGAGAGAGAGTTCAGGGAGACTGCAGGGAGAGTGCAGGGAAAGTGCAGGGAGACTACAGGGATACTTATACTTCGTCAGTTTTATTTATTTATTCCTACATTCACTTATTCCTACATCAGCCATAAACTATGATATGTAATTCAATAACAATAAGACGGAAGCTTTATGTATTCCACTGCCAGCGTGCCAACCTATACCATCCAGTCTGCACCCCTTAGGGGGGCCAGGTCGTAATGATGACCATCCTCATCTTTTGCTGACTTTACTCCTTCCAAATCATCCTTCAAAGTCTCCATGTCCTATAAAAGTCAGCAAGATGCAGAGAGAGGAGGAACTGCATGTTCCTGATGACATATTCTCATCGATATTAGATGTAGAAAAAGGAGGAAAATCAGTTTGCAGAAGAAGGGCTCCCACCTGAAGGGTCGAAGAGCGCTGGGGTTGGAGAAGTGGGTATGCCAGAGCTGATTAATATTTTGTGTTTACTGTCAAATAACCTGTAGGAGATTACAGGCCAGAACAGCAATAATATGCCCATTGTCCCCCCACCGAACCAGCCAAACCCCATACCAGAAACGGCCCCAGTTTAACTGTGCTGTGTGGCCATTAACAATGAAAAACGACTATACAGTGTGGTCTTCATTATTCAGGTTATACCTGATTTATAGTGATTTGTGACGAATTAATTCGTAATAAATCAAATTTCTTTCATCTCTAATCATTAAACATCTCTAATCATTACGATGCTGTGAGGTCCCATTACAAGAGCAGTATTCAGGATGGGAAATCACATTCCCATACAAAGCATCTTTCTTGTAGTGAACTCACTCATCTGAAATTGGCCTAAAGGGTACTTTTATAAGGCACTAGCAGAAGGACCCGGCTTTGCCTGGGAATATTTCATCTATTTCATTTAATGTTTCTGTGTGTCATTGCAGAGAGAAAGTCAATGCAGCTGACAGAAGTTGATTTTTACCTTCATTTTTTCAATCCCCATTGGCTGTGGAGTGGGAGGGGGCGTTACCTGACCGGGTGGGGGTGTGGTTTAGTGGGACCTTGGGGAGGGGGTGCTTTTAAGTCCTTCTTTTGAGGGTGGCCTTAATTTGAGGTCAATGCCATGGTAATTTATGAGGAAACACAGTGGGTAGCAGTGGAAGAAAACATCGCTTCGAAACGGGTATATTTAATCTATTTCATTTAATGTTTGTGTGTGTCATTGCAGAGAGAAAGTTATCCTCCCTCCCACCCCTGCAGCTGACAGAATTTGATTTTTACCTTCAATTTTTAATCCCCATTGGCTGCGGAGTGGGAGGGGGCGTATCCTGATCGAGTCAGGGGCGTGACTTAGCAAGACTTCGGGCGGGGGTTTTAAGTCCTTCTTTTGAGGGTGGCCTGAATTACAGGTCGATGCCATGGTAATTTATGAGGACACGCAATGGGTAGCAGTGGAAGAAAACATCTTTTATTTCTACTGAACGATCGTAGTCTAAAATTAGTCTATTTCATTTATTTCATTTAATGTTTCTGTGTGTCGTTGCAGAGAGAAAGTCAATGCAGCTGACAGAAGTTGATTTTTACTTTCATTTTTTCAATCCCTATTGGCTGCGGAGTGGGAGGGGGCATGACCTAACCGGGTCGGGGGCGTGGTTTACCGGGACCTTGGGGGGGTGCTTTTAGGTCCTTCTTTTCAGGGTGGCCTGAATTATAGGTCAATGCCACGGTAATTTGAGGAAACACAGTGGGTAGCAGTGGAAGAAAACATTGCTTCGCACGGGTATATTTAATCTTTCATTTAATGTTTGTGTGTGTGTCATTGCAGAGAGAAAGTCTCCTTCCCACCCATTCCTGTAGCTGACAGAAGTTGATTTTTTCAATCCCCATTGGCTGCGGAGTGGGAGAGGGCGTGGCCTGACCGGAGGCGTGGTTTAGCGGGACCTTGGGGGGGGGGGTTGCTTTTAAGTCCTTTAAGTGGAAGAAAACATCTTTTATTACTACTGAACGGTAGTAGTCTAATATTAGTCTATTTCATTTAATGTTTCTGTGTGTTGTTGCAGAGAGAAACTCACCCTCCCACCCCTGCAGCTGACAGAAGTTTATTTTTACCTTCATTTTTTCAATCCCCATTGGCTGCGGAAGGGGGCGTGGCCTGACAGAGTCGAGGTGTGGCTTAGTGAAACCTGGAGCAGGTGTTGTAAGTCCTTTTGAGAGTGGTGTGAATCAAAGGTCGGTGCCATGGTAATTTATGAGGACACGCAATGGGTAGCAGTGGAAGATTTACTACTGAACGGTCATAGTCTAAAATTAGTCTAAAACATAAGTTATATTTATGGTAACTGGAATACCCCTTTAACGGTATCATCCACAGCGCTCTGCCCCTTTAAAGCATTGAATAGAAATGACTGGATTGTTACCTGAGATCCTCAGCTGGCTGCTAATTACCTGGCTGTGTTGTTATGGAAACCTGCCCTCCCTGTGTGTGTCTGTGCAGAGAATGGCAGTTGGGGTTTAAAACCAATGCTGTCAGGCTAATATTGGCTAATGCAGGTCATATTTTGTGAATATCTCGAGAACGTTATGTCCTAGAGAGATGAGACCTGGTCTAAAACCTTTTCCGGGCACCTGATGTATCTGTGTGCCGAATTTAGTGAAAATCCGTCCAGTAATTTAGTCGCGCATAGAGGACAGACGGACAGACAGACAGACAGAAACTCATTTTTATAATATTAAGAGATATTGACCCCCTCTTCAACATAATTTGCTCTTTGATAAGCCATATCTAAAGCACTGGATAATGTGTGTGATCATGCAATAATTTAATTCCAAGTATATACAATACCTTAAGGCACATATGTGTAAATAATTGGTAATAATATAATTGTCCTAAATATTTCAAATCAAGGGTAAACATAATGGGAGAGATTTATCAAACTGGTGTAAATTGGTGGCCATAGCAGCCTTACACCTCTCATTTTCCAAAGGAGCTATAAAAAATGAAAGGTGGAATCTGATTGGTTGCAACTAAGCCAGTTCTACTTTACACCACTTTGATAAATCTCCCCCAATTAACATAATTTCAATCAGAATGTTTGAAGCAAGAAAACGAGCAAACATGACGCCTTGTAGGTTTATCACTGAAGAGGGTCATTGAGTGCTTTAGGGCTGTATTAGGCTACTTTCACACTGGCGGCAGGCCTGATCCGGCAGGTGAAGGGTGCTGCCGGATCAGGCCTGCCGCAGTGACATGTGTGGAGCCGTAACCGCGCTCCGGCCCCACACATGTCACACAGTACGTACATACATATACATACACATAAACATACACACACATATAGACATACAAACACACATACATACTTACATGCTCCCCGGCAGGTCTTCGGAGCGTCAGGACGGCTCACACAGGTCACGATTCCCCACAGCGCCCTCTGCTGGGCGCCTGGTGGAATCGTCATCTGACGATTCCACCAGGCGCCCAGCAGAGGGCGCTGTGGGGAATCGTGACCTGTGTGAGCCGTCCTGACGCTCCGAAGACCTGCCGGGGAGCATGTAAGTATGTATGTGTGTTTGTATGTCTTTATGTGTGTGTATGTTTATGTCTGTATGTGTCTATGTGTACCCGGATCCGTAATGGACTCCATTGAAAGTCAATGGAGGGCGGATCCGGTTACCATTATGGTCACACCAGACGGATCCACCCCCATTGACTTGCATTGGGGGTCATTCCGGATCCGTCTTGGTGCGGATGCCTGGACCGGAGAGCAAACCGCAGCATGCTGCGGTTTGTTCTCCGGTCTGAAGACGGAACGGAATGCTTTCAGGAGCATTCCGTTGTCTTCAGTTCAGTTTTGTCCCCATTGACAATGAATGGGGACAAAACTGAAGCGTTTTATTCCGGTATTGAGCCCCTATGACGGAACTCAATACCGGAATTTTAAAACGCTAGTGTGAAAGTAGCCTTACACCAACAGATTATCTGACAGATGTAGTGACCAAACATTAGTCAGATGTAGTGTTGAGCGAATCAAAGTCAAACAAATTGACTTCGATCTGAATTTGATTCGCTGTGAAGCCGAATTACCTTGTGCTTCATGATAACTAATCTAAACTAATGTTCCCTGAAGTGGTGGTAAAAACAAAAAAAATACATACTCACCTCATCCATTTGTGCGCAAAGAGCCTGTTGTAGCAATCTTGATTGAAGATACTGCCTGAAATGTTGTGCGAAATGACACCACCCAGCGTGATGACATCATTAAATCACCACGTAAGATTTTGTCCGGTGTCTTCAATCAAGATGCCCGTGATGGCCTATAAGTGACCAAATGGGTAAGGCATTATATTAAAGAAAAGACCTAAAAGGTAATTGTAACAGGTAGCGGTGCGGTCACCATTCCCCATTATTGTGCCCATTATGTACAAAGAAATGCGTCAGAAAGCAAATTTCTTTGTAAAATTCAGCAAAGCAGCCAGATCAATTTTTCCATAACTTGGCTCATCTCTAGTCAGATGGCCAATTACACACACAGATCTTTTGTTATACACACCAACTATTGGTCTGATTGGACAGAAATTGGTCAGATAATCTGTTGGCATAATACAGCCCTTAGGTTGGTTCGTTTAATTTTCACTTATTTGCATGAACAATGCAGGCAGGTTATAATTGTTCTATGACTTCTACTTGGTGCATATTTACAGCATCTGTTTTTTCTAACAAACCTTGTGGACAAGATACTGATGTTTCATGTTAAGATTATTTTCATAAAATTCGTATGTCCTTGAGGCAGTTGCACCCATGAAGGTATTGATTCTACCTGCAAACATCCAGCTGGTATAGTGAGTCTTAAAGGGGTGTTTCCATCTCAGACATAGATGCCATCAGGGGCATTGCTAGGCTAAAACATTTGGGGCCTGGGCCCCTGATGTTTTCTCCCAGGCCCAAATGTCCTGCCTGTTAGACAGATGCAATTGTATTGCCGTCCTCAGGACAGCAGTACAATTGAATCTAATGCACTGCAAGATATGTAGGACCTGTGATGATATCACTGGTCACATGACTGTGACATCATCGCAGGTCCTTTTCAACCCCTGTCTTCTAAACTGAAGAGGAGAATTGTGGGGAACAAGCTGCAGTGAGCTCTGCTACATAAGAAGCGGTAAGTGACGGGAGAAGCAGAGGGATGCTGGGATTTGTGGTTACATAGTTACATAGTTACATAGTTAATACGGTTGAAAAAAGACACATGTCCATCAAGTTCAACCAAGGGAGGGGGTAGGAGTGATGAAGGGGAGGGGGACGGGTAACCTTAAGACATGACTCTACATTTCCTAATATGTGGTGACCTTCTTTTTCTCTAAGAATTTATCTAAGCCTGTTTTGAAGCCCTCAGCTGTCTTTGATGTGACCAGCTCCTGCGGTAGACTTTTCCACAGATTCACAGTTCTTATAGTAAAGAAGGCTTGTCGCCCCTGGAGTCTGAACCTTTGCTTCTCCAGGCGGAGGCAGTGCCCCCTTGGTTATTTAACTGGGACTGTATGTTAGGGTAGAAGGGAGGGATGTTATCATGGGACTGTGTGTTTGAGGTGACTTAGGCAGGGTTCTGTTATTTACATGGGACTGTGGCGTGGAGTGATGTTATTTACATGGGACTGCATGTTGGAGGTGGCTGAGGGCAGGTTTATGTTATTTACACGTGACTGTGGGGTGGAGTGATGTTATTTACATGGGACTGTATGTTGATGACGGCTATGGGTGGGAATGATGTTATTTACATGGGACTATATTTGGAGGGGGCTGTAGATAGAGAGGGATGTTATTTACATGGGACTGTATATTGGAGGGGGCTGGAGAGATAGTGTGATGATGTTATTTACACAGGACTCGATTGCGGAGGGAGGGAAATAGCTTTATTTACATGGGACTGTATGGTGGAGGGGCTGAGGAATTTCTGAGGACCCTAAAGGGTGAAATATAACTACAGCGGACACTTCAGGGCAAGCATTATAACAGTAGGGGGAGCGATATAAATACTGGGGGCACTGTAGGGGTATTATAAATCCAGGGGACATTAGACATTTTTATTACTACTGGGGGCTCTATAGGAGAGACTTATAGATCCGCCTTATTTCTACTAAGAGCACTATGGGGCAGGCTTATTACTACTGAGGGGTCTGTAGAGAGCTTGATTACCTCTGGGGGAACAATAGCTGGCCTTATTACTACTGGGGGCTCTGTGAGGGCATTATTAATACTGGAGGACTCTTCTACTAATGGAGGCACTCTTGGGGAGCAGTATCAGTGCTGGGGTCACTGTAGGGTAGAGTGTTACTAATGATGGAATTACTTTTGGTAGGACTATTACAATGGGGGCACTATTATTTCTCCAGGATAGTATTTGGAGGTTTTGGGGGGCACAGCGAGCATCAGGATAAGGCTTTGGGGACTCCAGGTTGGGGGATCATGATAAAAATGTGAGGAAGATAAGATGTCTGTGTGTCACACTCTGTAGAGACAAGGCAGCTGAGAGAAGTTGTCCGGACCGAATGGACAAAATGATGACAGAGAAGATCTACATCAGAGGAGACGTCACCTGAGAGGCCCTGGATGTGAGGTATGTTCTCCTGTATAGCAGGGTTGGGGCGAAGGTAGACATAGAGAATTGGGCCATATTCATTGGGGCTTGGGCCCTGGATCTTTTGAGACCCTAGCAACGCCCCTGGATGCCATATTACTAGGATATGCCATCAATGTCAGGTAGGTGCGGATCCACACCTCTGGGACCGCTCCTAATTCCAGAATGGGTCTCCTGAAGTAAAGCAGAAGTCTCCACACAACTTTTCATTCACCACTATGAGAGTTCTGAAAATAGCTATAGCTCGGCCACTTCCGATAATCCCATAACAGTGAATGGAGAGGTGGCAGTGGTAAGCTCGCCATTTTCTGCTATGGGACTTCTGAAAAAAGCCAAGTGTGCTCACTCAGATATTTTCAGAACTCCCATAGCAGTGAGTGAACAGCATGTCGCACATGTGTGATGTGCTCTACAGCGGGGGCCCGGCTCTAGAGATAGGTGCAAATCCCAGAGATTGCTTTTATGTGACATTGCATATTCTAGCGATATGCCAGCAATGTCTGAGATGACTATAACTAGGCCATTTTACACAGGCGACTTAAGGATCAATTATCAGGTACAAACCATTAATTCCTGATGAGAGCTGCATTTTTAGGCATGAGTGATCGCTAGTGATCACTCGTTCCCATGCACATTCATGGTACTGGTGTTTCTAGACCGCCCTTGCCAGTTTCCAAAAAGGGGGCGTTGTGAGGGCAGGGTGTGGGCCATTGTATCAGGCAGCAGATCAGTGTTTAGACAGGATGATCTGCTGCCCAGAAATGATGATTTAGGTGTCGGCACCCATGATGCTTTCACCCTGTGAATTAGCATTTGCTCGTTCATCGAGTGATTGGTGGCACCCAGGAAAATACATGCAAGTTAGCTCTCTCCCAGAAGGAACAAAGCTGTCACTCTAGTCTGGTTAGCAGATGAAATGCTTTTGAAGCAACTTTTGAAAGGTACTGATTCTCCTTGGGAAAATCCATTAAATCTACTACAAGCTCTAAAAACCGAGATAACTTCCAATTTTCTCCTCCACATTTCAGTACTGGATCAACATAGAAAAATGTACCACCCATAAATGACCTCATTTTAGAAACTACACCCCTCAAATTATAAACCTGCTGTAACAAACTTTGTTAACCCTTGAGGTGTTCCACAAGAATTAAAGGAAAATGCAGGTGAAATTTCAAAATTTCACTTTTTTGGTACATTATTCATGTTAATAATTTTTTTTCTTGCAACACAGCAAGGGTTAACAGCAAACTAAACCTCAATATACATTGCTCTGATTCTGAAGTTTACAGAAATACCCCATATGTGGTGGTAAACGTCTCTATGGGTTTGTGGCAGTGGTCAGAAGGAAAGGAGCGCCATACGAATTTTGGAGGCAGATTTTGCTAGAATGGTTTTTACCGTGTTTCCCCGAATATAAGACCCCCCCGAAAGTAAGGCAGGGTAGGGGGGTGCCCAGGGTTCTCCAATGTAAGGCACCCCCCGATTGTAAGGCCGCTATCGGGGGGGGGGGGTCTGTGAGGAATGTAAGGCCGTCTATGGTGGGGGGTGGCTGGGGAATGTGTTCAGGCTCCTCCATGCTGTCATACTCGCCTGCCTGCGGGCTTCTTGTGGCCGGCTCCGCCATTCACCGTCCCTGTCACTGTCCTTGCAGCTCGAAGCTGATTGGCCATCAGCTCGAGCTCTGATTGGCCGATCAGCCGCGACGTCACGGCCCTGCAGGCTCGCAGCTGATTGGCCAGCGACCCCTGCAGCAGAAGGCTCCCACCGGCACCGCAGAGGAGATCGTAAGGGTGTGTGTATGGGGCTGCGTGTGGGTGGTGGCAGCACATGGGCAGAGTGGGGGTGCACGGTGCAGTGGGATCATGCACACAGGGATGGGGGAGCTGCAGGGGATCATGCACACAGGGATGGGGGAGCTGCAGGGGATCATGCACACAGGGATGGGGGAGCTGCAGGGGATCATGCACACAGGGATGGGGGAGCTGCAGGGGATCATGCACACAGGGATGGGGGAGCTGCAGGGGATACTGTACCAGAAACAATGCTGATACCGTACAGTATATTTTTACCCCCAGATGAGCACTTCCGGTTCAGGCAAAAGAAAGAGCTACTCCGTGGAGTACAAAAAAGGGATAGTGGAAGAATCCCGGGGCAAAAATCTTGCTGAATTCTGCAAGCAGAAAATGCTGACTGAACGGGGTTACATACGGTATTGAGACTGTTCCTGACTGTTCATTGTTCATTATTTGCATGTTATACATGGAAATATCGTATTAAAACGGTAGTAGCAAGATATTCTTGAGACATTTGTTTATTTGTTTGGCCATACTGTTCAGCCTGTTATTAAATGTCAATTTTATTGTTAAAAAAAGTGTCATTTTTTTTGTCTAATGTAAGGCCTCCCCGAAAGTAAGGCAGGGTGGGACTTTTGGGGGTAAATTTAATGTAAGACAGGGCCTTACTTTCGGGGAAACACAGTAGGCACCATTTTGTAATTGACAGACCCTAACGTACCCCTACAAAAAGTGACCCCATTTTGGAAACTACACCCTTCAAAGAATATATTAAGGGGGGGTACTGGCCACTTTGACCCCCTAAGCGTTTTACGGAATTTGGAAACACTTGGCTGTGAAAATGAAAAGTTTCATTACTTCCAATAAAATGTTGCTATGGCCCCAAATTTTTCATTTTCACAAGGGTAACAGGAGAAAAGCACCCCATGATTTGTTACCCATTTTCTCCTGAATATGGAAACACCCCATATATGGTGATAAACTGCTGTGGGGGCATATGGCAGGACTCAGAACAGAAGGAGGGCCATATATTTGCAGCACAGATTATGATGGATTGGTTGCGGGAGCCATTGATTTTTTTTTTGAGTTATTGTCTTATGTGGGGGCTCATTTTTTGCGGGATGAGGTGACATTTTCATTGGTACCATTTTTGGGTACATAAGGCGTTTTGATCACTTGGTATTACACTTTTTGTGAGTCAAGGTGAAACAATAGCTGTTTTGGCATAGTTTTTTTTTATTTTTTTTTTACAGAAATCACCCGAAGGGGCAAATCATGTGATATTTTTATAGAGCAGGTTGTTACGGACGTGGCGATACCCAATATGTGTAACATTTTTATTTTTGTTAAGTTTTACACAGTAAATTAATTTTTGAACAGAATTAAATCTTGTTTTTGTGTTGCTATTTTCTAACTTCCTATTTTTTTATTTTTCTGGTGATTGTCTTAGGTAGGGTCTGATTTTTTGCAGGACAAGATGACGGTTTGATTGGTACCATTTTGGGTTAAATACTCCTTTTTGATCACCTGCTATTACATTTTTTTGTGAGGCAAGAGGGAAAAAAATGGCTGTTTTGGCATAGTTTTTTAAAAATAAATTTTTACAGCATTCACCTGGGGGGCCATCTCATGTAATATTTTTATAGAGCAGGTTGTTGCGGACGCGGCGATATGCAATATGTCTAACATTTTTATTTTTGGAAAGTTTTACACATTAGATGCATTTTTGAACAGAATAAAATCTTTTTTTGTGTTGCTATTTTCTGAGAGCCATATTTTTTTTAATTTTTTTGCGATTGTCTCAGGTAGGGTCTAAATTTCTGCTGGACGAGATGACGGTTTGATTGGTACCATTTTGGGGTAAATACGCCTTTTTGATCGCGTGGTATTACACTTTTTGTGAGGCAAGGTGAAAAAAATGGCTGTTTTTTGAAAAATGGCAAAGTTTTTTTGTTTTTTGACAAAGGCTCCATTGAGAGAGCTGAAACGTTGCATGGAATAAAACCACTTTTTGCACAAGCCTGGAGTGCTTCCTCGTTCTTGGATTTTTGGATAACTACATGGAGCTCTGTGCCGTGAGTTTCTTTTGAGAAATTGCACCCGACCCTACTCTATTGTGCTGCTGCTCTTTTTCTTTTGGTTTTGGATTATCTATCTATCTATCTATCTATCTATCTATCTATCTATCTATCTATCTATCTATCGGTTCACCCTTGTGTGTTTTCTTCCAACTATTCAGCATTAGCTGAAGCCTATAACTGGAGTACTAATAGATGTTTCATATCTCAAAACTGTTGGGCTCTATTAAGCACCGGTGATCCCCTTCTCTTTGGCATTATTAGTATTAGTTTCATAGTTTCATAGAATCTTTTACGGAGTTACTTTATTATTTAGTATTGAATTGTGACTTTCAGTATGGCCTAATTCAGGCCAGGTATGATGTCACCTATTTACATAAACAGAAGGATATTTTGACAGGTTGGTTACTACAACAGAAATAGGCACTTTTCCAGGGCTAAACATTCCATAGGATATCTTTGAAATAGCTAAGGGGAGATATTTTTTTAAATGAGTTTAAAAGAAACATTATTCACCTCAAATGATCACAGTCATCCTTGCGCTGCCCTGGTCCCCAATTTTTTTAACTTCCTGGTCGTGGATCAGCAAGCCTGACATTCCAGGAAAGGCCCACTCAGTCAATCACTGGGCTTAGCAGTGACCTTTCTCAGACAGTGATTGGCCGAGCTAGCCTTTCCAGTGTATGGAGCCAGGACCTTGAAGTAGAGAAGAGTGGGGACTGCGATAGGGGCAGGCGATCAGTGGAGGTGAGTTTGCTTCTTTTTATGCATTTTAACCTTTTTTTTTAAAATGAATTCCATGAAAAACCTTCTAAAGCAAAATTAGAGGCAGGTGATGACCCATCAAAATATATCCAAGAGCAGATATGTTTGAGGGTCTTCTTCATTCCAATGCTTATCCCCCATATTTTTTAAGAAGCATTTTAGCAAGTGGTAAGAGATGGGTGTGTTTGTTTTTGCTTCTTATTGTTTCTGACTTATTTGCTCTTTCAGTCTTCAAAAACACCCAAATCTTCAGTCATCATAACAATAGAAAAACCAAACACTTCACCTCCTGTCTGATTCACAGCTGCAGGATTCAGGAAGCACCTTTACTATAATACTGGCATCTCAGACCATGCAGGAAACTGCAGCCTAATTATTATAAATGTAAAGTCAGGGTTTGAGTAGATAATTGCAGATGGGAGAAGTAACTGGCCATGACAGGTCAAGATCTTATAGCAGAGAGAAAGAGAATACAGAAATCCACTTATGGTTTCACCTTCATCTATCACATTGCATTTTATTATTTTATCAGTCCCTTTAAATCATTCTTATAAGAAATATTAAAAGAGTGAAGAAAACTTCAAATATCTTTAGGCTTCAATCTCATTACATTTACACACTATATTAATGTATCCATAGAGCCCCATTTATCAGTCGTATGACTAAAGACGATCTACCAGACTGTTATATGTCATATGCTGTGTGGAAAAGCAGAGTATATTTTACTTATTTTGATAGTGGGGCTCTATGCGTGACATTTGCCATTGTATGCATATGTTAGTGCTAAACATCAGAAAATCCGACATATACCTAGACAGGAAGGCTCAAATGCAATGTGAATAGAACCTTAATTAGTCTAAAGCTTGGAGTCATTTAAAATATTATACTAGAAATTTGCATTATAAGAGTTATCAGTATAATGAGTTCACTATTGAAACTCACCTCGATGTCTCCTCGATGAAATAACCACTACACATGAGTTTAGCGATATTTGTGCTGTGCACAGTCTTGATTTAAAGGGGTTATCTAATACCTACAATGCCCCCCCTCCCATATGCCCAGGCCCCTCACAGAGGTTGTAGTTACCTCGCTCCCAGACACCCCACATTGTTTCTGATTCCCGATTGGCCTCCGTTGCATGTTGCATCTCCCTGTCGTATGGATGAAAACATCCAGTGTTGCGGGGGGGCAGCCAATAGCAGGGTGCCGGGGAGCAAGGTAAGTACTACCTGTGTGAGGGCCCGGACATATAGGGGGGCATTATAGGCCTTGGATAACCCCTTTAACTATCTAACTGTTTTGCCCGAGTCCGGCTCGAGCAGTGTGAAAAGTAGATAACTGGAGGGGGGGGCTGCTTTAGATGCTGCTACTTCCTGAATGGTAGCAGCCACAAACATACAACTGGTCTTGTTTGAAAGCTGACAGTCCAGGCTTTCACACAAGACCAAAAGCTAAACTCCAAGCAACAGAGGAGAAATCAGTGATAGAAATCTAGTCGGGAATAATCGCAGGTAAAACCTGTTTTTACTTTCACTTTCAGCTCCATTCACAACATCTGATTTCTATCAGTGATATCTTCATCTGTCCTGAACATATTGCTGTCATTTGTATTGGTAATCTGAAAGCTTGGAATGTTTGCTTTCTCACAAGTCCAGTTGCATGTTTCTAGCTGCTACCATTCAGGAGGCAGCAGCATCTAAAACAGCCCTACCCCTCCAGTTAACTATTTTTCCCACTGCTGGAGCTGTACTCTGGCAAAACAGTTAGGGGGTTAATAACCATTCAAGTGAAATACAGTGCAGAGAAGCCTCACCAATTGATATGACACTCCATGAGCAGGGGCTGCCTGACCACAGCCCTCAACAACCTGGAACCAGGCTGGCCTCCCGGGCAGTCACTGGGCCTTGATCTGACCTTTCTGACTTAGATAACACCAGATCTGGCTGGTCTTATCTTATACCTTTATCAAAGGAAAGATCTAATCCTATTTCTATTGGACCCACATTATAAAACCTTTAAATTCCACCCTTTTACCAACATTCATTCCCTATCCTAATCTTCTTCCCACCTTTAGAACTTTTTCAATGTCTTCTATTGACAAAACCTCACCTATCCTAGAAATGCCTTGCCCCATTATGTCTTACTGGGCTAATTCACCACATCTCTCATTGCTAAAAAGAAAAAACTATACAAATTGAAATTTAATGAAATAGTTGACCATAATCACTCCCAATCAGTTGGAAATGCTGGTAATGCTGGTGACACATGCTGTTAAATATAACTATAGAAAATAAAAAAAACACTTCCCAAGGACTAAGTTGGATTTCTCAAACCCTTAATGGTGACTAGAATCTATTCATTTTGGTGACCATGTCTATGAGGGCTATATTAACACACAATTTGGATGACATTTTAAGGTGAGTCACTGTCAGGTTTGGCTTTAGGGACTGGCAAACTGGACAGTTTATATACATAAGAGCCACACAGTCCACTCTGTCTTCTGCCCGGCACTAACGTCTTTAATTGCTAATGAGCGAGGAGGGGGGATATGGTATCCTTTTGTAAAGGGCGGCCACATGTGCTATAAAACAGTCTGGTCTTGGTGGCACAGATATCCATACCTCAGCTGCTACAGAACTTAATTTTGAAGAAAGCATTGCTGTTATTCAGAAATTGTTTTAACTTCATGTGAATATTATTACTATCAGTGTACCTTTGCTATAAATTATTAAGAATATTGGAGTTTATTAGTACCTCAGAATTTTACGACTTGCAGCTATGTTCATTTGTTGTCAAGGAGATCCTTGGAGGTTCTAATAATCTTATCATTAATAGTAGGGGTACATTACCCCATAATCACTATATGGACAAAATTATTGGAACATTTACACATTACACCTACAAGAGCTTTTATGACATCCCACTCTAATTCCTTAGTATATATATATATATATATATATATATATATATATATATATATATATATTCCATTAATAAGGAGTTGGTTGCCCTTTGCAACTAAAACGGCTTTCATTCTTCTGGAAAAGCTTTCTACAAGATTTTAGAGTGTGTTTGTAGGAATTTTCCCATTCATCGAGAAGAGCATTTATGAGGTCAGACACTGATGTTGGTCGAGAGGGCCTGCTTCACAATCTCTGTTCTAGTGCATCCTAAAGTGCTTGATGAGGTTGAGGTCAGGGCTCTATGTGCAGCCCTCCACTGCAGAGCAGTGGTACACTGCAGAATCTGGTTAAAAAAGTATGTTTTTTATGTATATGCATTTGCTGTATTTTAACCTTCTATACAGAGAGGAGGAACATTCAAGAGGTGGTTCAGTGTAGTCTAGTCTGAGACGGTGAAGGGGGCAATATGATAGCTGACAGCTTAGCCTGTCCAGGATGAGGTGCCTACTAGGGCAATGCCAGAAAAACCAACAAAATAAGGACAGAAGAGAGAGGTGCAGAATAGAAGTTCTGCAGAAGTGAATTGCATTGCAAGAACCATATATTCTCTACGGCCACATTGTCCAGTTGTATAAAGGCTTCCTGACCTGGCCATAATTAACCAGCAGCTTTATCACCTGCATAGAGATATCCACATCCCACAACGGACACTGTGCAAGTGTATGGCAATCTGTTTAAAAAGGTGCAGAGCAAAGTTTAACTATAAGGGCCTGTCCTGTGATTGCCTTGCCTAAAGAGAAGTGTGCACTCCATGCCTGGATGCTTAGGTACAATTCAGCTTAAGAAGTGCAGTCTAAGGCAGATTGCTCTAAACAGACATTTGGCCTATCAACTACGTGTGAAGCTGTGAAAACTGCTTGCTAAGAACTGTCTTGTGTTTTAATTTGAATTTTCATCATTGCTTCCTGCACTGCCACACTGCACTGACTTCTGGTACTGCACCAAGGGACCCTGCCTGCACCTCAACCAACATCAGTCAGGAGAACCCCAGAATCAGAGAGTTCCCTGAAGGGAAGAAAGGTGTGCTCAGAGTGAGTAAGGACTACTAATACCATTCTTGCTACTATAACTCTACTTGTGCTCCTCTCCCCTCTCCTGGGCTCACAGCATATGTGGGCAAGTCAACTCACCCAACCTTTTATGGCGCTTGCTTTGTCCACTGGGGCATCATCATGCTGGAACAGAAACTGGACCCCATAGCATCATCCTTCCTCCACTAAACTTTGCAGTTAGCACAATGCAGTCAGACAGGTAATGTTCGCTTGGCATATGCCAAATCCAGACTCTTCCATCAGACTTTCAAATAAAGAAGTGTACTTGGTCACTCTACAGACCACACTTCTACTGCTTCAGAGTCCATTGGTGGTAAGCTTTACATCACTCCAACCAACACTTGGTGACATGAGGCTTGCATGAAGCTGCTCAGCCAGGAAAACCCATGCATTTTTGAGTCAGCAGAACAATGGTGACTTTTTGACACTATGCGCCACAGCACTTGGTCTGGTCTGCCACTTCATGGCTGAGTTGCTGTGGTTCCTAAAAGCTTACAACTCAGTATACAACTCACAGTTGATCACTGAATATTTAGGACTGCAGACTGTATAGCCAGGTGCTGGATTTTATACATCTGTGATAATGGGATTGAATGAAACACCTGAATGCAATGATTAAGGGTTCATGCACACAAACCTGTGTGGCCCGTGCCTATGCTGTGGACCGCAATTCGAAATATTCTCTCTACACCGCAAAATGATAGAACATGTTCTATTTCTTTTGTGGTGCAGAAACAACGACCGAAATCCCACAGAAGCATGCTGTAGCGCTTCCATGGGCTTCTGCTCTGTGCCTCCTCTCTGCACCGCTCTGTATCTTGTAGATTGCGGATCCATTTGTGTGCATGAGCCCTAAGAGATATGTCCTTATATTTTTGTTCATATAGTGTATATTCTCTTTCATAGTCTTCACAAAAATATAAGGATAAATATATTAAAAATTATATGTAATTTATAGAATAAGGCTGTATCCACACCATTTTCTCCCACCCGCCAATGTATACCTCTAATGGAAGGCTGCATCATACTTTTTTACTGTGTCCCTAGCAACATGCAGCAGACCATGCTTTCCTATACTGGAAATAAAAAAGTATATGCATACATACCAACCTGGAATATGTGAAAAGGACATGCTGGAAGTATGAGCCACATGAAATGTGACCAGAGCCACACATGTTGTTTTTAAACTTCTAAGCAATATCATCAGTATAGTTAGTTATAAATCACTATCCACCTTCCAGTTTACTCCCAAAAGTTAAACTGTTAAACCCAACAACCTATAAAAAAATACTACTCATCCATCCTTTAGCTTTGACAAAGTCTATGTGCAACAGCTGCAATCACACAAAGGCTTGTAGTGATGTCTTATAATCGTCGTCATACAGAGATAAAAGTACAAACTGAGATATAATATTTCACACCCACAGTGGTCCTGTTATCTCATCATCACCATTTTTCACATCAGTTGACTCTAACGTGATTACATGTATTTCCACAATTTTACTTGGTAGCTTTATGCAGTATTCATCTGTATTAGAGAGATTAGAGCATGCTTGAAGGTTACAGATGGCACAGAGAATGGCAGTCAGACTACAGTATGGATTAGTTTAGTAAAAGTTACCCTGTCTGTCTGCATTCTACAGAGGAATTGAGTTCAGAGCATTAACATACTTAAGGCTCTTGGGAAATCTCTCTTTGCTTAACCCCAAGTCATCTTGTCATTACAGACCATTCATTACACAGTATGAGCCACATAGCAAAAGAAATTACCTAAAGCAGTTTGTTCAAGTAGATAGGCAGAAAGACAGATTGTCAGATAGATAGATAGATAGATAGATAGATAGATAGATAGATAGATAGATACTGTAGTTAGGGACATGCTCACTATCCAGTTAACCATTATATTACATTAGTTAAGGTGGACCTTTATTTTAAAGGGGTTGGTCACTTTCTATAGACATCTCAATGCTCTGTCATCTATTTTGGGTGTGACATACATCAGTATGTCACATTATAACTTACCTCCACTGCACAACCGGAGGATCCTGGGTTCCTACCAGTGGGCTATGTAAACATCTATGATGCTCTGGCACAGTCTCCATAGGGTGCAAGATGGAGGCAGTGACGTGATTCATCCATATCACCACTTTCTCATTGTCTCTGGACAGTTCATCGTCTGTGCATGCGCCAAACAAAACAGAAAATGAGGAGGATCAGAGGAGGATCCCTATCTTAGGCCGCTTTTACACAGTCCGTGTTTGAACAGAGATTTCCATCAATGGTTGTGAGCGAAAAGAATGAGTGAAGCTTACACAGAGATCAGGTAAAATTTCCACCTGTTCTGTGTCTTGGACCCATACCTGGTTTTGACTCCCAGTCACTTATGGTAATCATTGATTGAACACTGACCGAACTCTGAGGCCTCATTCACATATCCATCTCCTTTTGTCATCCGTAGAAAATCCGTCTGTGTTTCATCACCGATGATGTTTATGGAGAATTTGTGTTTGGTCCCTTTTGCTGTCCATGTTTCATCTGTGTTCCACGGTTACTACTCAGTTGAAAATTTCCAGAGCATCTCCTACCAATGGTCTGTGAAACATTAACAGAACATGGATGCCACACGTGTTCTGTCAGTGGTTTTCCATGGACCCGCAGACCAAAGAAGTGCATCTCTCCATGAATTAGTCGAAAACCACTAATGTCTAAACAAATACATTAAAATCAATGGGTACATAAGCAGTCTGTGGAAAATGTTGAGAGCACATGTCCGTGAAAAACAGTAATGTGAACGAGTCCTAAGACATGCAAGGACAGCACATTTTACCACTTTTAGCTGGATTTTTGTCCATGGTTTGCAGATAAACATTTCATGTCTATGGCTAGGTTCCATGGTGAAAAAAAAAAATAATCATGACTTTCCCCAAAGGTATTCCTTGACTGAAGAACTGTTGCTTGAGTCTTGGATGGGGGTAGTCTGTTGTCCTATCTCCAATAAACTCAAATAATTGATTATCCATAAGTTGTGACTTGTGAATGAAAGTGTGTGATTTAGCACCCAATGTGACTGTCCTACTGATTTTTCCATATGTCAAAGAAGCACCTTGTACACTTAATGACAGCTTAACAAGTAGGTGATAAATTGCTTGGAAGCACATATGTGTTTAGAATATCAAGAAAGGATGACAAACCTGAAATAACATTTCTCATTCAAACAAAAAATCACTAAAAGATATTAAACCTTGAGTTATCATGTTTCACCAAGTTGTTAAAGGGAACCTGTCATCTCGGAACCCCCCCTGAACTAGAGTAAGCGTTGTATAGTGTAAGTGATGCTGAATCCGAATATGTAAGCTTTATCTTCATACTCACTTCCATTCTGACGCTGTGCTCCCACAAACCTGCAGTAAAATGCACTCAGTGGACTCTTCTTTGAGTCCTCTCCATTATGTGAGTGAGCACCGGAGTCCACTGAGTGCATTTTACTGCAGGTTTGTGGGAGCACAGCGTCGGAAGATAGGATTGCTGCTCACTGAAGGATCAAATTACATAGAAGTCTATTGAGATGGGAGGAGAAGGAAGGGGTCGGTATACACAAGCAGAGGAAGAGAGACTGTTTAAGACTTGTTGGGTTGTTTAAAACCAGGTGCCACTGTCCAAGCATACCAGCACCGGCTGTTTGTGGGAGCAATCTAGGGCCATTTCTCTGTATGGCAATTTGCTGGTGCCCTTGGCTGAGCAACGGGATCAGTAACAGATTCTGCTTCCGTCCAGTCCTTGCCAGTCTGTATGTCTGTTCAGTGTCCGTTGTCATGTGTGTCCTGACCCAGCCTGTGTTCTTGCTGTAGTCTGTCAGTCTGGGTTTCCCTGCTCATTTGGTCTCAGTTTAGTTTGCTATCTGGACTCCTGAGATCTGCATTATGTCCTAGTGCCTATTCAGACCATAGTTTTAGTGTCTTTTCTAGTTCCCGAGCCTCCTGGAGCTTGCACTAGAGTTCCTGAGTCTAGAGGGTCAGATTCCAAGTATACCGGGACCATCCCAGGAGGCAGCAGTCTGGTGGCTAACAGCAAGTCCACATCCCTATAGAGAGGTTGAAGGGTTATTTCCAGGAAGGCACCAAAATAACCTACTTAGAGTTTGACCCTATGTCAAACCGTTTACTTGGCACAGTGGTTCCACAGCCACTGATCCATAACGATCATGCAGTTGGCTCCCAGGTTTTTCAGACAAAGATGAAATTAGAGTAAAAAAGGAGGACAGGTATAATTGATAATGTATACTTAATCTCTTTTGGATCTGATCTTAATATATGTCTTTTCACAACTATATGTGACCTAGTGTACATAAATATGGTCTAAAAGCCACCATGCACATTAATGTATTGTCGGCCAAACTAACAACAGCTTCGGCCAACAATCTGATGTGCATGAGGAGCTCCTGACAGACGATGTCAGTGGAGAGAGGGATTGGGCAAGCTGAATATCTCTTGCCTGATCCTTTTGTTCTCCCAAGAGATAAGCTTTCTATTCTCTCCCCATTGATAACACATGCATTTTTAAAACAAAGTGCATTAACACAAAGTGAATATGGCTTGTTATGATTGCGTATACACTTCCCTATACAAAAAGTTTTCGTATGTGTAAGTTTTTGTTTTCTATGGCTCTGGGATTGTCAGCACTCCAAAATATCTCTAGTTCAAAAGAACAGTTTTTCATTTGGACTTACTGTGAATATAAAAGGAAAAGATAAAAAGGAATACACTTTGAAGTGAAGGAGTGGATTCCCAAAGTGAAAACAATGCCTTCAGGTGGCAAACAATTAACATTTTTTTCGTTTTTTCTGTGGGGTGAATATTTAGAATGACTTGTTCATGGATTTCAAGCCACACGTTCCTAAACCAGGGTCTCTTCAAACCATCTCACTGTAAAGCAAAGAGAACTTAGGCTACTTTCACACTAGCGTTTTAAAATTCCGGTATTGAGTTCCGTCATAGGGGCTCAATACCGGAATAAAACGCTTCAGTTTTGTCCCCATTCATTGTCAATGGGGACAAAACTGAACTGAAGACAACGGAATGCTCCTGAAAGCATGCTGCGGTTTGCTCTCCGGTCCAGGCATCCGCACCAAGACGGATCCGGAATGACCCCCAATGCAAGTCAATGGGGGTGGATCCGTCTGGTGTTACCATAATGGTAACCGGATCCGCCCTCCATTGACTTTCAATGGAGTCCATTACGGATCCGGCTACACATAGACACATACAGACACAGACACACACATAAACATAAACATACACACACATATAGACATACAAACACACATACATACTTACATGCTCCCCGGCAGGTCTTCGGAGCGTCAGGGACAGGAGGGCTCACACAGGTCACGATTCCCCACAGCGCCCTCTGCTGGGCGCCTGGTGGAATCGTCATGATTCCACCAGGCGCCCAGCAGAGGGCGCTGTGCGGAATCGTGACCTGTGTGAGCCGTCCTGTCCCTCTGACGCTCCGAAGACCTGCCGGGGAGCATGTAAGTATGTATGTGTGTTTGTATGTCTATATGTGTGTGTATGTTTATGTTTATGTGTATGTATGTACTGTGTGACATGTGTGGGGCCGGAGCGCGGTTCCGGCTCCACACATGTCACTGCGGCAGGCCTGATCCGGCAGCACCCTTCACCTGCCGGATCAGGCCTGCCGCCAGTGTGAAAGTAGCCTAAGCTGCTAATTTGTGTACATAGTACAAAATGATTGCTAATACAATGATTTACAATCCAACCATGAAGTCTTTTAAGCATTGACTTTTAAGAACAATAGTCCCTGGAAAGCACAACAGAAATATATATCCATTTTTGGAACAGTTGAAGTTATAAAATGTCATATGAATGGCAGTGTGGCTGTTACGGTTGCCACACTATATTAAAAAAAACATAATATAGTGCAGCGAGGACCCGCTGGACACCTGATAATACAGCTCAGGTGCAGCTGTGTTGGATCCGCTCGTTGCCACTAGCAACGGACTCTCTCTGTTAACACCACAGAGAATAGTCAACACAAAACCAGATCAAATGTGAACAGGGACGAACACACTGGGTACTAAATTATAAATAGAGTTGTGACCCTGGCCAGAGGCCCAGAGAACGAGCCACAACCACCACAGCCACACAGACTCCTGCTGCCTAAATAAAAAGGCTAACTAAAGTACAAGAGACAGGCGGAAAGATAGAGGGGCCGGCTCCCCATGCGCCAATGTCTCAGAGTCGACAAGAGGCATTGCCGGGACAGGTAGTAGGAAAGAGGAGTAGCATCCACTTGATGCTAGCAGACACACAGGCCGGCTCCCAGCTCTCTCAATACAATTGCTTTGGTGCTAGGCAGCGGGCGTGTCAAACTCACAACCTTATATAGGGAGGGGTGTAGCCTGATTGGACAAGACCCGCAGCCCAGTACTCCCACGGATAGGACACTGCATCTGTCACTCAACTGAGTCTAGGAGCAGCCACACCCCAAGATCTCAGCATAGAGACAATACAGACTATAGCAGTAAAACCGCAACGGTCAATGTGATCGCGCTAGACGGCGGGGCTGTGCTGTCACGCGGCGCGTCGTCCTAACACTACCCCCCCCCTCTTCGGCCCGATCCCACACCCCGTCCACGATGGCGCTCAAAGTCAGCCACCAAACGAGGAGCGTGGATATTCTCTACCGGCTCCCATGTACGGTCCTCTGGCCCATAGCCCTCCCAGTCCACCAAGTAGAATAACCGACCACGAACAGTTCTGGAATCCAGAATCTCATGTACCACGAAGTCATCCTGTGGTGACTCGGATTCCTCCGGATGTTGCCGAGAAAACTGGTTCATCACCACTGGTTTGAGGAGTGACACATGGAAGGCATTGGCGATACGCCAAGATGAAGGCAGGCGCAACTTATATGCGACACTGTTAAGACGGGCCAAAATCTTAAAGGGACCAACGTATCGAGGAGCAAAACGAAGAGAGGGCACTCGAAGCCGAAGATTGCGGGAGGAGAGCCAGACTAGATCGCCCGGCGACATCTCAGATGCGGGTCTGCGTCTGGTATTAGCCGTTACACGCATTCTGTCTTTGGACGCGACCATAGAGGACTGAGCCTGGTCCCAGACCTCTCGGGCATGCGCTGCCCAATCAGCTACAGCTGGCACGTCAGATGCCACAGGTATGGGCAACGGAATTCGCGGATGTCGCCCGTACAGCAAAAAGAACGGTGTCTGACCAGTTGAATCTGCCACTGCATTATTCAGAGCGAACTCTGCCCAGGGTAATAATTCTACCCAGTCGTCATGCCTGGCCGACACAAAGTGGCGCAGATATGTTTCCATGGATTGGTTCATACGCTCCACCAATCCATTACTCTGCGGGTGAAAAGCAGATGACAGGCAGAGTTCAACCTGGAGCAGCCGACACAAAGCTCTCCAAAAATGGGCAGAAAACTGTGGCCCACGATCCGACACAATCTTTTCGGGCATACCATGCACCCGAAAAATGTGACGGGTAAATAAGCGTGCCAACTCCCTAGCAGAAGGTAGGCCAGGCAAGGCCACCAGGATGGACATTTTGGTGAAATGATCTGTGACCACCCAGATCACTTTCCTCCCTTGAGAGATGGGCAGATCGGTCACAAAATCCATCCCTAACACCTGCCAGGGAGAGTTTGGCACCGGGAGTGGGGACAATAACCCTGCGGGGCGCTGACGCAAGGGTTTGTTACGTGTGCAGGTCACACATGCCTGCAAATATGCCCGGACATCCGCAACCAGAGTAGGCCACCAGTAATGTCGCGATATAAGCTCCACTGAGCGTCGGACACCAAAGTGACCCCCCACCCGAGAGGAGTGTCCCCAAGACATAACCTCCTCCCTCCATGATTGCGGAACCAATGTTTTGCCAGGGGGAACCCTGTTGATCGCCACTGGATTCACCACCAGTTGTTTTTCGGTGGGGATTATCAACCGAGGCTCAACTTCCTCATCCTCCTCGGTCTCAAAGGACCGAGACAGGGCGTCAGCCCGCAGATTTTTCTCCCCAGGGACATAATGGAGGATGAAGTTGAACCTGGAAAAGAACAGGGCCCACCTGGCTTGTCTGGCATTTAACCTCTGTGCCGACTGAATATAAGTGAGGTTCTTATGGTCCGTGAATATGTGCACTGGAAAAGCGGCACCCTCCAGGAGATGACGCCATTCTTCCAGTGCCAACTTCACAGCCAACAGTTCTCGGTCCCCAATGCCGTAATTCCTCTCGGCAGGAGAAAACAGCTTAGAGAAGAAGGCGCAAGTAACCTTCTTCCCTACTTCGTTTCTCTGGAAAGCATAGCACCTGCACCCACTGACGAGGCATCAACCTCTACACAAAACGGCTTGGTGGTGTCTGGCCGATGTAGTACTGGCGCTTCCACAAAACACCGTTTAAGAGAGGCGAAGGACCTCTCCACAGCAGGGGTCCAGTTCTTAGGATTAGCCCCTTTTTTAGTGAGTGCGGAAAGAGGTGCTGCCAGAGAAGAGAAATGGGGAATGAACTGTCTGTAGTAATTAGAAAACCCCAGGAACCTCTGGACAGCCTTCAGAGTACGGGGTTCAGGCCATTTTAGTACTGCGTCGAATTTCTGGGGGTCCATTTGTAACCCTACCCCAGAAACGATGTACCCTAAGAATGGCAGACTGGACTGTTCGAACTGGCACTTCTCTAGCTTGGCATATAGCCGATGGGCACGTAACCTAGAGAGTACCGATCGAACCGCTCGCCGATGATCGGTCAAATTGGCCGAAAAACGAGTATATCGTCCAGGTAGACTACTACGCACTTCAGAAGAAGATCACGGAAGATGTCATTGACAAACGACTGGAAAACCGCTGGGGCGTTACACAGGCCAAATGGCATGACCAGGTACTCATAGTGCCCGTCCCTGGTATTAAAAGCGGTCTTCCATTCATCACCTTCCCTGACGCGTATGAGGTTATAGGCACCCCGGAGGTCCAATTTGGTGAAGACAGTGGCCCCCCTGAAGCGATCGAACAACTCTGCGATCAGAGGCAGGGGGTACCGATTTTTGACCGTCACTGCATTGAGACCACGGTAGTCTATGCAAGGTCGCAAAGACCCATCCTTTTTTGCCACAAAGAAAAACCCTGCCCCAGCTGGAGAAGAAGACTTCCTAATGAAGCCCCGAGCCAGGTTTTCCGCAATGTATTCCGACATGGATTTGGTCTCGGGCAAGGACAAAGGGTAAACCCTGCCCGAGGTGGCATGGCACCGGGCATCAGGTCAATGGCACAATCGTACGACCTGTGCTCGGGCAACGTCTCAGCCGCCTTTTTAGAAAATACGTCAGCAAAATTGGCGTATTGTGGAGGCAACCCCTCCAGTTCAACAGGAACAGAGGGTGCAGAGGGTGGAGTGATAGGTGGCATACACTCCTCCTTACACTGGGCACTCCACCTGACAATCTCACCAGCTTGCCATTCAATAGTTGGTGAGTGCTGCTGAAGCCAAGGTAGCCCCAATAGCACGTCATCAGAGAGTCCCTCCAAGATGTAAAAGGAGATCACCTCCGTGTGTAGGGATCCAGTCTGCATGATCACAGGTGAAGTTTGATCGCAGATCTGGACCTGCAACTGGGACCCATCGACTACTGTAATTGGCAACGGGGTAGACAGCAAGCGCACGGGAATATTATGTTTCCTTACAAATTCCCGGGACATGAAACTTGCTGCCGCCCCGGAGTCCACGAAGGCGCCACTGGCGACCCAAGTCTCCCCAATCCTGAAGGAGACCGGGACCCGTATTTTCCCAAGGGGTTTATTCATACCCAGAGAGCCCCCCTTGATGGCTACTGGGTCCGGTCGTTTCCCTGGAGCTCAGGACAGGATGACACCCTGTGTCCCGGCCTCCAACAACGGAAACACACCAGCCTCCCTGACCGTCTGTACCCTTTACCCCGAGGGACAGCGGCCGTGGAGGTGTCCATCGGTTCGGGACCCTCCGGTCCCCACTCCGTACTGTTCCCTTTATCGCGAGGGACAGCACTTATGGGAGTGTCTGATGATATACGGCCTGAAGGACGACTATTCCTCTCAAACGACTGCTCATGCGCACGCTCCGAAAAGCGGTTGTCAATTCGCATGACAGTCGATACAAGGCCCTCTAGCGTGGTAGGAAGCTCCCTACCAGCCAGTTCGTCCTTAATTCTGGAGGAAAGACCCTCCCAAAAAATGGCCACCAGCACCTGGTCCGGCCAGTCCAACTCAGTCGCTAGAGTCCGAAACTCTATGGAGTATTGTGCGACTGAGTCTTTTTGCTGACGGAGCAGCTGGGATGCGTAAAGGGATTGCGGAGTAGGACCTAAAAACACTGAGCGCAGAGTCTTAAAAAATGTCTCAAGTGAATTTAGTACTTCCGCCTTTCTCTCTCGCAAAGGAGTAACCCACGCCAAAGCCTTACCGGAGAGCAGCGAAATGACAAAGGCTACCTTCGCTGCTTCGTCCGGAAAACGTGCGGGATTGGCGTCCAAAAACAGAGTACATTGATTAACAAATCCCCGACAGCCCCGGGGATCTCCGGCGTATCTCTCAGGGATAACCAGAGGCACAGAGGATTTCACGGGCTGTGGCAGATTAGTTAACACTTGTGAAACTGCTTGGCCCACTGCCAATGCTATATCGGCAGGGCTTACAGAAAGCACCGCTGGCGTCTGCGTGGCCTGACGCTCGAGGGTAGCTAGACGAGCGTTCAGGTTTTCCACTGCAGCCGACATGTGCAGTTTGGGATCCATAACAGCGGGGTTCTGGGCCTAGCACACTGTTACGGTTGCCACACTATATTAAAAAAAACATAATATAGTGCAGCGAGGACCCGCTGGACACCTGATAATACAGCTCAGGTGCAGCTGTGTTGGATCCGCTCGTTGCCACTAGCAACGGACTCTCTCTGTTAACACCACAGAGAATAGTCAACACAAAACCAGATCAAATGTGAACAGGGACGAACACACTGGGTACTAAATTATAAATAGAGTTGTGACCCTGGCCAGAGGCCCAGAGAACGAGCCACAACCACCACAGCCACACAGACTCCTGCTGCCTAAATAAAAAGGCTAACTAAAGTACAAGAGACAGGCGGAAAGATAGAGGGGCCGGCTCCCCATGCGCCAATGTCTCAGAGTCGACAAGAGGCATTGCCGGGACAGGTAGTAGGAAAGAGGAGTAGCATCCACTTGATGCTAGCAGACACACAGGCCGGCTCCCAGCTCTCTCAATACAATTGCTTTGGTGCTAGGCAGCGGGCGTGTCAAACTCACAACCTTATATAGGGAGGGGTGTAGCCTGATTGGACAAGACCCGCAGCCCAGTACTCCCACGGATAGGACACTGCATCTGTCACTCAACTGAGTCTAGGAGCAGCCACACCCCAAGATCTCAGCATAGAGACAATACAGACTATAGCAGTAAAACCGCAACGGTCAATGTGATCGCGCTAGACGGCGGGGCTGTGCTGTCACGCGGCGCGTCGTCCTAACACTGGCCTCCCACTAAGAACAATGAGAGTCCGTATGGTCACCAGGTGCTTTTTTTGGAATATATATTTCAATATTTTGGAGTGCTAGAAATTGTTCAGATTATTAAGCAGACAGTATCAAACAAGAAAATATTAGATACACTGCTCCACAGGCAGTATCAACCCAGTGATGCTTACAGGATCAGTAGACTGAATCACACATGATAGACTTAAATACAGAGGCACAGCAGACAGTATTTGACATGACAGGCTTAAATATACACTGCATCAGACAGTATCACGTAAGATCGAATTAGATGCAACTATCAAGCAGGCAGTATCACACAGGACAGGCTATGTTACAGGTTCCGCAGACTCTATTGCACATCATAGAATTAGATACAGATGTGTTTTGTTGCAAGTTGTTTAGTGCACTTTGGAAATGTTGAGGGAAGTGCCAATGGATCTCACTATTGTGATCCAGAAGTCTCATAAGAAAGAGACTAACAAGTTTATGTATAGATGTAGAGAGGTGTAAAGAATGTCCCAGGCAGGGACATCCCCTTGGCCCATTACACTGCAAAGCATGCTGGAATAGGTTAAAAAGAAAAGGCAGGGAACTAAAGAAAACAGGAAGTGCTGAATGTAAACATTCCTGTAAAGATGTGCTGATGCCTATACAGAGTGAAGGAAAGCACATACATAAATAATAGGCATTGATGGCATAATTATGCACTGCCTGTGATTGGCTGCATTGGTTACAAGCCATCCAGAGTCCAAACTGCCCTCACCCCCATCTCCTGATGATGAGTGTTGATCTCAGTGCAGCAGGGAGAGGAAGAGCTGGCCTGGAAGCATTAGACACCAATCCTAGAGGCAGGGACCAGGTAAGTATGATCTCCACCACAGGTTGGCCTCTCTGGGAGGTCTTTCTGACTTTTGGATAACCCCTTAAACTTTAGACTTATTACGTTAATTCATTTTGTTTAAAATATTCTGACAGTGCTTTATCTTCATATTGGCATTCTTTGATTTGTGACATATGTGACTCATATTTTGGCTTAAACCTCAAAGATCTGGCAATCACTCTACTGTCCATTGTTATGGATGTTTAAATGAAGTCTTGCACATGTTCCTCACTCAAGTTCCTTTTGTTGTGCAGGAGTTACACCTACACCCTTGACATATGAGCAAAATAACAGCTGTCTTCTCTATAATAGCTGAGGGTACAGATGAGAGGCACTTAAGGAACTGAACAAACCTTCTTTTATGTCAAACAATGACTGAAGATCACATATTGAATTAAATCAACTTTACTGAGTGAATTTCCTCTGTGGTCTCAGTGACCACTTGCTGTCCATACTTTTTGATATACCATAATTAAGCTTTATATTTATTGGATGAAGATACACATAAAACATTGTAGATCAGTATTTGTGAAACTAATACGAGAAAAGAAACCATTATTTAGAGAATGCCTTATAGCATTTCTAAAATGTACCAGTACAAGTAACACTAATATAATTTTGAGACTATAATGATAATTAATATATTTACAAGCCATTAAAGTTAATGTATTATATGCATTTAATTGAAAAATTATTTTGGGAAGCTCATTTCATACAGACGGGAACCCTCCTGATCAGCTGGTATCATATGGGGAATCACTGAGTAGGAATTACTGTTTCATTGCCCACAACTCTCAGCAATGTATAATAGATGGGGCTTGGTCAGTTCAATATCCCACATCAAGGAAGAGATATCTCCTGATATCTGATTTAATTGGACAAAATTCTATAACCAAACATAAACGTTTTATGTACAAAGGTCATACAGCTGAAAAAGAGAATGACAAATGGCTAAAAAATAGAGCTATTGACCCATGATTAAATGTTAAGTTACATTGATAAATCACACAAAACACAACAATTTTCCATTAGAAGTATTTAAAAACATACTCCTGTATCTAGATATTCCTATTACATAATTGTTGTATAAGAAGAACTAGAAGGGTAATTTTCTTACCACCACTGGGCATATGTGATGGATGTTCTGAGAGGGAATCAAAATAAAACTAGAGGGCACTATAACTATATATTTCTTTATTATTCCTCTTTCCCACCAGGACAAAAGGATAACATCACTAAAAACTACATTGCTTATGGGTTATTAGCTCATATCTCTACCTGTCAATGGTATGCTATGGGTATATTCACATGGCAGGTTTTTTCATAGATTTCAAATCCATATTATTCAAAGGAACACTTATGTTAGTGTATTTCAGAGAGGGAAACATGCCAAAATCCTCATAAAAATACTGTACGAACATACCCTAAGGTCCATGCATTTTGTTGATGACAATACAATTTTTACAGACACCTGGCAAAAAGTCTGAGACCCTGACATACCCCTACAGTGGAAACCCTCAAAAAGTGAACCCATTTTGGAAACTACATCTCTCAAAGAATATATTAAGGGGTGTACTGAGCACTTTGACCCCCTAAGTGTTTTACGGAATTTTGAAACACTTGGCTGTGAAAATGAAAAGTTTCATTTCTTCCAATTAAATGTTGCTTTAGCCTCAAATTTTTCATTTTTACAAGCGGTAACAGAAGAAAAAATATCCCATAATTTGTTACCCATTTTCTCCTGAATACGGCAACACCCCATATATAGTGGTAAACTGCTGTGGGGGCACATGGCAGGACTCAGAAAGTAAGGAGCACCATATGGCTTTTGCAGTGCAGATTTTGATGGATTGGTTTACGGGTGCCATTGATTTTTCATTTTTGAGTGATTGTCTCATGTGGGGGTTCATTTTTTGAGGGATGGGGTGACATTTTCATTGGTACCATTTTGAGGTATATATGACTTTTTGATCAATCGATATTATGCATTTTGCAAGGCGAAGTGACAAAAAATGTCTGTCCTGGCATAGTTTTTATTTATTTTATTTTTACAGCGTTCACTTGACAGAGTATATCATGTGATATATTTTATAGAGCAGGTTGTTACGGACATGGTGATACCTAATATGTCTATTATTTTTATTTTTGTGCAGGATGAGATGAAGGTTTGATTGGCTAACAGTGATTTGAAAGTGTGAGGAGCTGCAGTGTGAGTATCTATAGCAACCTTGGTGATCCATACAAGTTCACAGGAGAGAACATCGGCAAGGATGCTGCAAGGAGACTAGCAAGGGGACAGTGCCTGCATTGTTGGTGAGAAGATCATTCCTTTGGAGTAAAGCAGGTTCTTTGACACTAACTGCACTGCTGACCATTACTACCAATGTAGAGACCCTTTTTAATTTAAACAGTGATGGTAGGAACATTGTGGTTGCACTGCATTTGGCAAATTTAACACATGTTCGCTGCTTGGTGCACGTGATCATTTTTGTGCTGCACCACATTTTGAAAGTGTATTGTGGGTTGCAGAAGGTGATGACTATGTCTAGGAGGGTGTATGCTCATTCCAACCATTCTATGTGACTAACAACACCCTTCTAGACTTCCAGTGACAGAATGGCCCTGTCTTTGCACCACTTGATCTGCGATGTTTCAACTTCCTGACATTCCACCTTTTATATGCTGGATCATCTGTACAAGCAGTGTAAAGTGATCAATAATTATATCATGCGCCAGACCGCCACAGCAGGGAGCATGTCTTATTTTGAGCTCAGGCAGTGGCAGCTCATAAGGGACATGAGACATGTACTCAGGAACTTCAAAGAGGCCACTACATTTGAGAGTAGGGACAACGGTGGTATCAACAATGTCATCCCCATGATACAAGAGACGCTTTAAGAAGAACAGCTTCCACATTTTACCCCCTGCCCTGTGGTTGTTAGGGACCCGCATAGACAAAGTCATGTAGACAAGACTTGATGAAGAGGAGTTGGTGGTAGAGGGAGACACAGTTTTTAAAAGCACAGCTAGGGAATGAGGCACACGTGATAATGAATGGAAAGTTGTAATTGCACTGCACTGCTGCTACAAGGAAGATGGAGTGCAGATGAATAGTCAACAGAGATGAGCGAACATGCTCGTCCGAGCTTTGGTGCTCGTTCGAGCATTAGGCTATTCGTACATGCTTGATACTCTGACGAGCATCTCGCGATACTCGAGGCGCCTTTTTCTCAGCCAATCAACATGCAGGAGAGTCTTTGGTACCCCCTAGCATCACGTGGAACCCCTACAAGTCGATAACAGGGATTGGCTGGCCAAATCAGATGACCTGGGAATATAAGAATCTGGTCCCGCGCTGCTTGCCTCAGACGCCACCTGGATGAGATTAGGGACTGTCAGGGAGAGTGTTAGGGCCTCAATTTAGATTTTGGTTAGGAAGGAATCATCCTCAAAGAACCCAACAGCCCTTTTAAGGGCTACAAGCACCTTTTTTTTGGTCTCCTCCTGGCTGCTGGCTGGGACTTGTAGTGCAGCTACCACCATCTTGGCTGCACACTGTGTACAATGACTGGTGGCAGAAAGGGGACAGCACGTGGTCCACACAGACCCCAAAGAAATTGCCCAAAGTCCTCTCAGTACTCATTTTTGCTACTGCTGTACCGTGGCTTGCTGGGATCTGTAGTGCAGTCTAGGGAATATGTTTTTTCTCTCAGTTATATATACTACAGTGCAGTGAACAATTCTGTAGTGTGCTGTACAGTAGCCACAGTCTAAAGAGTACATTTTTTCTCTCAGTTATATATACTACAGTGCAGTGAACAATTCTGTAGTGTTCTGTACAGTAGCCGCAGTCTAAAGAGTACGTTTTTTCTCTCAGTTATATATACTACAGTGCAGTGAAAAATTCTGTAGTGTGCTGTACAGTAGCCGCAGTCTAAAGAGTACGTTTTTTCTCTCAGTTATATATACTACAGTTCAGTGAAAAATTCTGTCGTGTGCGGTACAGTAGCCGCAGTCTAGAAAATACATTTTTTCTCTCAGTTATATATACTACAGTCCAGTGAAAAATTGAGTGGTGTGCGGTACAATAGTCGCAGTCTAAAGACTACGTTTTTTCTTTCAGTTATATATACTACAGTGCAGTGAACAATTCTGTCATGTGCGTTACAGTAGCTGGAGTCTAGAAAATACGTTTTTTCTCTCAGTTATATATACTACAGTGCAGTGAAAAATTCTGTTGTGTGCGGTACAGTAGCCGCAGTCTAAAAACTATGTTTTTTCTCTGTTATATATACAGAGAACAATTCTGTCGTGTGCGGTACAGTAGCTGCAGTCTAAAGACTACGTTTTTTCTCTCAGTTATATATGCTACAGTGCAGTAAAAAATACTGTCGTGTGCGGTACAGTAGCCGAAGTCTAGAAAATACGTTTTTTCTCTCAGTTATATATACTACAGTGCAGTGAAAAATTCTGTCATGTGCGGTACAGTAGCCGCAGTCTAAAGACTACGTTTTTTTCTCTCAGTTATATATACTACAGTGCAGTGAAAAATTGAGTGGTGTGCGTCTATGTTTTTTCTCTCAGTTATATATACTACAGTCCAATGAAAAATTGAGTGGTGTGCGATAAAATAGCCGCAGTCTAAAGACTACGTTTTTTCTCTCAGTTATATATACTAAAGTGCAGTGAACAATTCTGTTGTGTGCGGTACAGTAGACAGCGTCTAGAAAATATGTTTTTTCTCTCAGTTATATATACTACAGTGCAGTGAAAAATTCTGTCGTGTGCGGTACATTAGCCGCAGTCTAGAAAATACATTTTTTCTCTCAGTTATATATACTACAGTCCAGTGAACAATTGAGCGGTGTGCGGTACAATAGCCGCAGTCTAAAGACTACGTTTTTTCTCTCAGTTATATATACTAAAGTGCAGTGAACAATTCTGTTGTGTGCGTACAGTAGACGGAGTCTAGAAAATATGTTTTTTCTCTCAGTTATATATACTACAGTGCAGTGAAAAATTCTGTTGTGTGCGGTACAGTAGCCGGAGTCTAGAAAATACATTTTTCTCTCAGTTATATATACTACAGTGCAGTGAAAAATTCTGTCGTGTGCGGTACATTAGCCGCAGTCTAGAAAATACATTTTTTCTCTCAGTTATATATACTACAGTCCAGTGAACAATTGAGCGGTGTGCGGTACAATAGCCGCAGTCTAAAGACTACGTTTTTTCTCTCAGTTATATATACTAAAGTGCAGTGAACAATTCTGTTGTGTGCGGTACAGTAGACAGCGTCTAGAAAATATGTTTTTTCTCTCAGTTATATATACTACAGTGCAGTGAAAAATTCTGTTGTGTGCGGTACAGTAGCCGGAGTCTAGAAAATGCATTTTTTCTCTCAGTTATATATACTACAGTGCAGTGAAAAATTCTGTCGTGTGCGGTACATTAGCCGCAGTCTAGAAAATACATTTTTTCTCTCAGTTATATATACTACAGTCCAGTGAACAATTGAGCGGTGTGCGGTACAATAGCCGCAGTCTAAAGACTACGTTTTTTCTCTCAGTTATATATACTAAAGTGCAGTGAACAATTCTGTTGTGTGCGTACAGTAGACGGAGTCTAGAAAATATGTTTTTTCTCTCAGTTATATATACTACAGTGCAGTGAAAAATTCTGTTGTGTGCGGTACAGTAGCCGGAGTCTAGAAAATACATTTTTTCTCTCAGTTATATATACTACAGTGCAGTGAAAAATTCTGTCGTGTGCGGTACATTAGCCGCAGTCTAGAAAATACATTTTTTCTCTCAGTTATATATACTACAGTCCAGTGAACAATTGAGCGGTGTGCGGTACAATAGCCGCAGTCTAAAGACTACGTTTTTTCTCTCAGTTATATATACTACAGTGCAGTGAGCAATTCTGTCGTGTGCGGTACAGTAGCCGGAGTCTAGAAAATACGTTTTTTTCTCTCAGTTATATATACTACAGTGCAGTGAAAAATTCTGTCGTGTGCGGTACAGTAGCCACAGTCTAGAAAATACGTTTTTTCTCTCAATTATATATACTACAGTCCAGTGAAAAATTGAGTGGTGTGCGGTACAATAGCTGCAGTCTAGTGGTGACACCAACAAGTGACCAAGTTAGTTGAGGTAGCAGCTGTGCCACCCAAACATGTAGCCTGACACAGCATGGCGGTGAACCCAAAATGACCAAGTTGTACTGAGGTAGCAGGTGAAGCACATAAAATTTTACCCTGACACAGCATGGCGGTGACACCCCCAATTGACCAAGTTACTTGAGGTAGCCGGTGAACCACCCAAAAATTTACCCTGACACAACATGGCGGTGACAACAGAGTGACCAAGTTATACTGAGGTAGCAGGTGAAGTACATAAAATTTTACCCTGACACAGCATGGCGGTGACACCCCCAATTGACCAAGTTACTTGAGGTAGCCGGTGAACCACCCAAAAATTTACCCTGACACAACATGGCGGTGACAACAGAGTGACCAAGTTAGACTGAGGTAGCAGGTGAAGCACATAAAATTTCACCCTGACACAGCGTGGCGGTGACACCCCCAATTGACCAAGTTACTTGAGGTAGCCGGTGAACCACCCAAAAATTTACCCTGACACAGCATGGCGGTGACAACAGAGTCACGCTCTGGTGTGGAGGGAATAGCCACACCGAGCGTACGAGGGAAGGGAAAAGACCAAAACCAGGGAAACGGTCAGCTCCTGCAGGGAACCCTGAAATTAGGCCCTGACTGACTACCAGTATGAACAAACCTGGGTTGTAGGAAAGTTCATACACAGGAACCTAATAATAAATGCACCCTAGAAAACCCTGCAGCTAGTGACCCAAGAAAGAGTAATCCCGTTCCTCCAATAATTAGGACGAACAGGAGACTCCAAAAGGAAAACCACAAAAGGGGAAAAGGCACTTATCTTAAGCAGATATCGCAGCAACCGGATCTCAGCCGAGATCCACACCACACACTATTAAGAAGGCAGAAAAGTATAAACCGCAAGGGATACTGGGAGAGGAAGGGGTAAATAGGAGAAAGCTAATTACCACAGTGGCAACAGCTGAGGCGATGGGGTGTGGTGAACAGCCACGAAACCAAGGGAAAAGCAAGTCAAATTATGTCACTTTAGAAAGCCGCGCAGAACGTCTGATACCAGACGCAAGCCCACTCGTGACAGTGACCAAGTTAGACTGAGGTAGCAGGTGAAGCACATAAAATTTTACCCTGACACAGCATGGCACTGACACCCCCAATTGACCAACTTACTTGAGGTAGCGGTGAACCACCCAAAATTTTACCCTGACACAGCATGGCGGTGACAACAGAGTGACCAAGTTAGACTGAGGTAGCAGTTGAACCACCCAAAAATTTACCCTGACACACCACCAATGCCTTGGTCAGACTGAGATTGCAGTCAAATGGCTGTAGGTGAGCCTCCCAAAAATTTGTTTTGGAGTGTCTGAAGTTGACCCTTCAGAAAAATTGTTTTTGAGTGTCTGTAGTTGACCCTCCTGAAAAATTGTTTTGGAGTGTCTGTAGTTGACGCTCCTAAAAAATTTATTGGAGAGAGGGCCTGTAGGTGGCCCCCCGTAAACATTGTTTGTAAAGAGTGCCACTTGGCCCTCAGAAAAATTGCCTGTTGGCTCAGCGTTTCTGTGCGAAGAGAAGGAGGAGGAGAGGAGAGGATACATAAAGAATCTTTATGTTGAACTGCTTTCCCCCGGTGGAGATTTGAATTCCGGTGAAATCCAGGCTTTATTCATTTTAATAAGCGTCAGTCTGCCAGCGCTGTCAGTTGATGATGCCACCAGCTGCACTGAAGACCCGCTCTGACAACACGCTAGCGGCAGGGCAGGCCAGCACCTCCAAGGCGTACAGTTCAGGCCACGTGTCCAGCTTTGCAACCCAGTAGTTGTATGGAGCAGAGTGATCACACAGTACGTTGGTATGGTCAGCTAGGTACTCCCTCACCATCTTTCTGAACAGCTCCCCCCTACTCTGCCTAGACTGGGGATGGGTGACATAGCCTTGCTGGGGTGACATAAAACTAGCAAAAGCCTTGTAGAGTGTTCCCCTGCCAGTGCTTGACAAGATGCCTGCTCGCCTGCTCGCCTCCTGTACCCCGCTAGTTGGCCCACAGAACTACGTCCTCTGCCGCTTGTGGTGTCAGATGGGAAGGATAGTTTCAGCTTGTGCACCAGGGCCTGTTGATATTGATTCACTCTCATACTCCTTTCCTCTACAGGAATGAGAGTGGAAAAGTTCTGCTTGTACCGGGGGTCCAGGAGGGTGAACACCCAGTAATCGGTGTTGGCAAAAATGCTTCTAACGTGAGGTCACGGGAAAGGCAGCCTAACATGAAGTCAGTCATGTGCGCCAGAGTCCCAACACGCAAGAATTCCCTCTCCTCAATAGGCTGACTCTCCATTTCCTTCTCCTCCAACTCCTCCTCTTCAGCCCATACGTGCTCAACAGATAAGAAAGAATGAGCATTGGTACCCTCTTCAGTCTCGCTAACATTCTACTCATCTTCCTCCTCCTCCTCCCCCTCCTCCAATACGCGCTGAGAAACAGACCTGAGGGTGCTCTGGCTATCAAGCAACGTATCTTCTTCCCCCATCTCCTGTGACAAGCGCAAAGCCTCTGACTTCATGCTGAGCAGTGAGTTTTTCAGCAGACAAAGCAGCGGGATGGCGACGCTGATAATGGCGGCATCGCCGCTGACCATCTGTGTTGACTCCTCAAAGTTGTTTAACACCTGACAGATATCAGACATCCACGTCCACTCCTCATTGAAGACTTGAGGAAGCTGACTAACCTGACTACCAGTTCTTGTGGAACTTGTCATCTGGCAGTCTACAATCGCTCTGCGCTGCTGGTAAACCCTGGCTAACATGTGCAATGTGGAATTTCATGGCGTGGCCATGTCGCACAACAGTCGGTGAGCTGTCAGTTGTAAGCACCATTGCACTGCCCTGAGAGTGGCAGCATCTGTGGTTGACTTGCGGAAATGCACACAGATGCGGCGCACCTTGGTGAGCAAATCTGACAAATTGGTGTAGGTCTTGATGAACCGCTGAACCACAAGATTGAACACGTGGGCCAGGCATGGCACATGTGTGAGTCTGCCGAGTTGCAGAGCCGCCACCAGGTTACGCCCGTTGTCACACACAACCATGCCTGGTTTGAGGTTCAGCGGCGCCAGCCAAAGATTGGTCTGTGCCGTGATGCCCTGTAACAGCTCTTGGGCGGTGTGCCTCTTGTCACCTAAGCTCAGCAGTTTCAGCACCGCCTGTTGGCGCTTACCCACGGCAGTGCTGCTGCGCCTAGAGCTACCGACTGAAGGCGCCGTGCTCACGGATGGTAATTGAGAGTAGGAGGGGGAGGAGGGGTTGGAGGAAGAGGCATAATAAGTCTGAGAAACCGTGACCGAGGTAGGCCCCGCAATCCTCGGTGTGGGCAGTACATGAGCGGCCCCAGGGTCAGACTCGGTCCCAGCCTCCACCAAGTTAACCCAATGTGCCGTCAGGGAGATATAGTGTCCCTGCCGCCAGCACTTGTCCACGTGTCCGTGGTTAGGTGGACCTTCTCAGTAACCGCGTTGGTCAGGGCACGGATGATGTTCTCTGACACGTGCTGGTGTAGGGCTGGGACGGCACATCGGGAAAAATAGTGGCGGCTGGGGACCAAGTACCGAGGGACAGCCACCGCCATCAGGTTGCGGTAAGCCTCAGTCTCTACCAGTCTATAGCGCAGCATCTCCAGGCTCAGCAGTTTGGAGATGTGGACGTTTAGGGCTTGTGCATGTGGGTGGGAGTAATTGTATTTGCACTTGCGCTCCAATGTCTGATGCAAAGACAGCTGAAGCTGTGCTGGGACACAGGGTGTGGAGGATCGTGGAGGTGAAGGGGTGGTTGTAGGGCGGGATGCGCTCGTGCCGGGTCCTGGGCGGAGGGTTGACTCGCAGAGCCAGCATGTGACACAGGGGAAGGAGCAGTGGTGTGACCCGCAGGAGGTGAACGGCCTTGGTTCCATTGAGTCGTGTGTTAGCACTCATATGCCTGCGCATGCTGGTAGTGGTTAGGCTGTAGTGGTGGCTCCCTGCTGATCCTGGTGTGAACAGGTTGCACACCACAGTCCGTCAGTCATCCTCATTTTCTTTAAAGAACCTACAGACTTGCGAACATCTAGGCCTCGCCACGGGAGCTTCACTCCGTGAAACAGTGCTGATCTACTTGCTCTGGCCCTGCTTCTCCCTCTGGCCACCCCACTGCCTCTTCAACCTGTTCTGGTGCTGCAACTTGCCTCCCCCTCAGAAGCACTGTCTTGACTAGGCTTACCAACCCAGCTCGGGTCAGTCACCTCATCATCCACCAGCTCTTCCTCCGATTCCTCACTCTGCTCCCCCCTCGGACTTACTGCCCTGACAACAACGTCACTGTCTGACAACCGTGTCTCATCATCATCATCCGACACCTCTTGACACACTACTTGCACTAAGTCCACACTCTCATCACCCACAGACTGCGAAAGTTTGAAAATGTATTATCTAGACTGCGGCTAGTGTACGCACACCACACAATTTTTCACTGGACTGTATTAAATGTATCTGAGAGAAAAAACATATTCTGTAGACTGCTGCTAGTGTACCGCACAACACAGAATTTTTCACTGGACTGTATTAAATGGATCTGAGAGAAAAAACGTATTCTCTGGACTGCGGCTAGTGTAACCACACCACACAATTTTTCACTGGACTGTAGTATATATATAAGTGAGAG